>QKQZ01054745.1:0-14269 GCA_003595255.1 Solenopsis fugax | reverse complement strand
CACAAGCCCTACATAGAAGCTCGGACCAGTTGTTCACGTCCCTCTTGAAGCGTCCGTTGTTCTTTTTCCACCGCGATGGTGTGACGCGAACACGGCGTATCCCCGATGTTCTCAGAATTCACGTACGCGTCATAAATAGTGCCCTACTCGCACTCCACCGTCTTCCGGTCTTTCTCTCCTTCGGCTTCTCGCGCGGACCGACGTTTTCCAATATTCCGAACTGCACTGATTCCATCTGGGGTCCCTCCGAATCGCCTCCTACGTCGCTGTTTTCCCTCCTCCCTCGCTACGCCGCTTCTCACGTCGAGTCTCATGTATCGATCGTCGCGTGTATATGAGTTTCTTTTTACGTTTTCAGGCTGCCTTACGCTGCCGCGGGTCGCGAATATTACGCAGATGTGACGATAATAAGTAACGCGACGGTATTCTCGGATATACTTACGAGACGCGATGCTGATATTCCCGATGAATCCCGATCTTTTATTAAACTATTCAGCCTTCAATTTATCGTCGACGAGTCTATAATAAAATACTCCGTGGCATCGATAGTCGATAGGCCGTGGCATAATCGTAGATTATTCTCTGCGGCTTCGCCAATTTCTGCGCTTGCCAATTTCCGATGTACTTTCGTACAAGTAGCCCCCAGCCTTTACGTGCCGTCTTAACGCCGCGATTTATCGGCTTGCAATAATATCTACGTATAATAAACCGGTGGTTACCAGGCGCGGTTTGCAGCCGCGCTCCGAACAGGCAGAGACCTAATTCCCGCGTCGACCTGCATATATTAGTTCGCAGTGAATTGTTCTTCCACGTTAAACGTGACAGCGCGGAGTCGGCGCTTTCGAGAAGACCCACTCGAGATATCCCTCCGTCATACGAATCCATGCCGTTGAATGGAATTGGCGCCAAGCATTTTACGAGCGTGCGCGCGCAAGTCGGCATGGGACTGTTGTGCGTCGACCTTTACCTAACAACCCTCCTGCATCGTAGCCACCTCGCTTCCTCCTCGCTGCAACCACCGCGGCAGCCGCCCCCGTCGCCAACCCTGACCTGATTTATGAGATTCTGGAAGCGTCTACTCCACCGACGCGCGTATTCGGCCCGTCTCTTTCTCTCTCTCTCTCTTCCTCCCTGTGTTTCTCTCGCCCCTCTCGTCTCTCTCTCTCTCTCTCTCTCACACACACACCCTCGACCCTTCTTCCTCCCCTTCTGGCCTCGTAACGTAGACAGCTGGCTAGTGTTTCCACGGGCGCACGTACACGGAGACGCTCTCTCGCACGTGGAGCGGAGCAAGTGGAATTCTCGCTGCGTTTCGTTCATTTCCGTCCCTTTGTCCGCGCGTTCGCGAAAAGCGGACACTTATTTCGTACCCGTGTCTCGCGATATGTATCGAGGACGGCGTCCTAATTAAATAGTCGAGCGACAGGCCCTCGATTGCGCGTACTAGATACGATTGGTGTCCCGGTGTCTTATCAAGTCATAATGTACCGGGCGCACGCAGTTGCCTCTCAGCCGAAAACTGTGGCGTCGTCCTCTTCACCGCTCGCTTGTTTACGAAGCGTCGTCACTCTCTTTCTCTCGGTTATTTCGACAGTCGGAAAATTCGTCGTATTGATGCTGGCGAAACGGAATTGCGAGACGTTTTTAGAACGCTGCTGCAGTATTAACGTAATGCAATTTGCGAAGTTTGGTGAACGCGGCACTCATTGTTCGACGTTTGACGAGACGGCGCACATAATCTACTTCACATTCATAAAAACATTCGCGTCTTCGCAGAGCGCAAACTTCGATCCGCTCGACGTTAGTTTTGACGCAATTAAAGCGACGTCGGGTCCGAATGGACTTTTCATCGCGAAAGATTAAACTTGCTCTTTCGCCTTCGATGGCGTCATTCATCGAGCAAGGCGAAATTCCACGGCGGCGAAAAATCCAATTTTTAGAACAATTCCCCTCGCGCACACGGACACACTGACGTTTAGCAGGAATCTCTTCGTCAACAAGTAAATTTTCTTTACCCCGGGAAGAAAAAAAATTCGAGCGAGGGTTGGGTGTCACACAAAAGCCGAGTGATTTGTGACGTTCGCTATTCTTTTGACCGTGCGGCAAGGTTCGCCCTCTCTACAACCCCCTTCCCTCCGCTCGCCCCTTCCCTTCTTCGCCGTCTTGCTCGTAGATATGGCCGAGTAATATACGAGCCCTGCATCTGTTCCCCGAGTGACGCAACGTCCCGCCATAGATCACACCCAGGCTTTTAGAGAGTGAAGGCTGTTAAGGAGAGTGCGAGAGAGAGAGTACGACTGGGGAAAGGAGATAGGGCGAGACGCCGCGCGGAAAGAAGAAAGAGAGGGCGAGAGTGAGATTGAGGGAGGAAGAGGGAGGGAAAGAGTGACAGGGTGACGTACTGTTACTGTTAAACTCGCCTGCACGTAAAGAAGAGCATGAGCAGGAGTGCGGCTGCCTCTCCAGCGTGTCGTGGCACGCTGGATGGGGCTGAGGGGCTGAGGGGGCTGAGACAGAAGTGGTTGCTGCTGGAAGACCATGGAAGGTGGACGGAGACGTCGGTGTTGTTGTAAAGGGACGTAGCAGGCTTGTGGATCGTGGATCAGGGAGACGAATGTAGTGTGTTCCTAAAAAAACGTGCACTTAGTTGGGAGTCATTAATGCGATCGTACTGGCGATTGTATTTTAAATTGATCGCTCTGCTACGATGGAGAAAAATGTTAAAACGCTTCACCGATCCGAGGCGCTACCTATCTCGAGATATATGACGGAGTCGGCAGAATGTTCGATTCAATGTTCGAGTCGTTCGTTTCCGCTTTTTGCTAAGCACTTTCAAAATTTGATATGAGAGATATATTATTATGGAAGGAAAAAGCAGAGAGGAATATGAATTACCTGTGACATTTTTAACATTAACAGATCATCTAGATGCAATTATAAAATTATTATCGTCACATACATTTAAGGAATTTTACATCTGCTCTGTATTTATTTTCAAGATTCTTTTTACACTTTTAGAAGTTAAATACTCACGTGTTCTTAATTTACAAGCTAATAGTAAAGTTAAGAGCTATCGACATTTATAAACAAATAAAGGCAAAATCCAATGTATTAATATATATATCACCCAATAACTTTGTCAAAATTGACCTTGTAATCAGATCGGGAGCTTCTTAACTAAACATCGTCGAAAGCGAAATGGGAAACTCGATTGTTACGTAATGAGCGAATAATCCGGAGGAGGCAAGTAGCTCGATTCGCAACTCGCCGTTCAAAGAATACTAAATCGGTATACCGGTCGAGCGATATATTGCCGGAATATGGGTTAAGAAATTTCCTTGGCTCACGCGAAGGGTCGAGAACGAGCGTAGAGGGTGGCAAGGGTTTTCGGCTGGAGGAGTTAAGCGGAGAAGGAGGTGTAGGAGGAGAAGGAAGGGATAGGAGGAGACAGAAAACTGAAGCAGGGCGACGGCGGTACGATACAGTACGCCCCTGGCGCACCGACGTAGAAACCATTGAGGCGAGATATACGAGCGAGAGTTTGTTTGCGCTTATGGCTTACGTCTGGAAAAGGGAAGGTTGGTAGGACGGTGAGACGGGGGGGAGGGAGAGTTGGCGTTTTATCGGGGCACCCTTATGCCTATTATGCCTTCGCGCCCCGTTCCGTCACGCCGTGCAGAAACCCCGCGCTCGACCTCCCTCTTGCCCGCACCCCCTTTCCCTGGTCTCCGTTCGGCAACCTCTCCCGCTCCCCTCCCCTCCGTTGGCTGGGTGACGCGGTGTGCGAATTAAAACGCCTCATAAATATCTGAAACAAAGGCGGCCGCTTTCGAGGGCGTACGCCGGAAAGATATACGACTGGTTACGATGGTCGGTACTGGGTAGTTAAGGGACGCGGGAAGGAGAGGGGGAGGGTGAGCTGCGGCGCGGGACGCGATCCTAGGTTTGGCACCCTTCGTAAAAACCCGTCGAGTAGGGTGGCTCTCCACCTCCCGGAGAATCACGAGAGCGTCACGTCGATTGGGAAACTCGTGAAAAAGCGCGGATTTTCTTAGAAGCTATCAACGTTTGCCGGGCGATATATCACCCATTCAATATCAGCTGTCTTGAAAGTTGCATGATTTTTTTCCCCCGCACTATGTTATACTGGTTAAACTAGGAAGAATGGCGGGGAGTTATAATGTTAAAAGGCCGACAATTACTTAATAATATAATCGCTGTATAAATTTTAAGAATCTCGGACAAGTACGTTTCAGTTTGAAATTTGTGACTGCAAGTTTATATATTATATTATAATTAAAGGAATACAAGGTAAATTATGACAACACAGGGTGAATTTATTGACGGACCTTTGGACTGACGTTAACTGACAGGAAGTAGTATTTTGTTGATCAGTAACCTGAGCTCAGGCAGACAGCAGCATTGGAAGATAAAATTTATTGATTTTATATGTTGTTTTGAATAGTGTACCCTGATTTTGATGACAAATACATTTGCAAGTCAAAACGTCCTAGGTAACGGGACGCTGTGGAAATGATTGAATTATAGCCGACCTACTGCGGTTGCGCATTGTTTTGGTTTCCTTGCCCTTATATGGCTCTCGTTTCTTCTTTTCTTTCCTTTTTTATACAGTGCTTTCACAAAAGGACGTCCCAGAATTTTGCGGATATTTTATGTTAATGTCTATAGCGCGCATAAAGTAATGCTTATCTAGGAGTCAAAATCTGATTCAATCACCAAGATGTTGCGTAAACTCACTAACAATAAGATATACGACTTAAACGAAATTTTGACTTACCATCTTTTGTTCTCTTTCAGGTAAGTAGTGGTCTCCGATCGTTTGAAAAGCGAGCGGCTCGGAGCCGCCGCACCGGACGGGAGATATGCGCAGCAAGCAGCAGCCCAGGCCTTCTTTCCGATGGCCGCAGCAACGCGGTGATAACCTTACCGGTAAATATCCATATGTAACATCTCACGCACGTACGTAAGCTCGCACGCACGCACACACGCACTCACGCACGTATTTTATTCTTTATTTTGCATCCTGCACTTCTCACGTCCCGACGAGATTGTACCGCTTCTTCTCGCTGCGCGCCGCGTGCCGCGTAGCGGTATACCGCTCGGGAAAGAAGCGAGATTGATCGGCGATTAACCGATCTGCCGCACTCGTAGCTACTTGGAGATAGTTTAGACGGTTCGTTGCTTGTTTTCGCAAAACACAAGATTTCACGATTTGCATCAGTTATTTTAAAAATTTACTTGCACCTTTTTTTTCTTCTGCCATTTTTCTTTGGTGCACTGTAGTGTTTGATGTTCAAGTGAGATATATAAGTATCTGAACCGTGTTTGTGCATTTCAATTCGAACACGCGTGGACTCGAGTGGATATCCACTTTTATGAATTAAGTAGAAAAGAATAACGTAATGGCGGAATCCAGATATCCAATGATCTCGGAAGTCATGGATGAGTTTGTGCTGGAATACTGGGAAACATGTATGTGTTACGACTCATTAATCGATTATCATCGACAGACCGGTCTAGCCGTAAATTGGATATTTACGACGTTATAAGCGAACGGTTATAAGCGAATAACAGAGCAAAAGCGATCGGTAACGTGCGGTAGGGATCGATAAGCGCGACCAAGTGTTATAAACGACATTCTGGCGAACAGATATCGACTGAGGTTTGCTCGTATGTCCTTCGACTGGACTATCCTTCACGATTATGATGTTCTTAAGTAACGTTCGATCTATTACCTTGAAAGAACTCAGTAAATCATGATTTCTGTCTCTCATTTTCCTCTCGATTTATGTCTCCGACATCAGTACTCGGTATCGTTTCTTAGAAACGGCGCGTGTCATTTATTCCCGCATTCCTGACCAACAGGTACGTGATCAATTAATATCGATTAAATTGAAAAAGCTGTGAAAATCACGGTACAAGAATTGGAAATATACGATGCGTATAACTCTCAAATTGTTTACACGGCTTTCAACTCGGATTCGCATCGCACGAAACGACATCTCATTGTACGACGGTCATTATATTTCGTTAATCAAAAGTCAACTTTGCTGCACGATTCGCAAATTTACATTTGTGATTTATTCTTCGACATTGCTACGTTAAGAGACAACGGTTTGCACCTTTCTGTCGATTCTGCTGAATGATGATAATGACATAGACACGACGTAAAGCTTACAATCGCGATCTGCTCGTCATGTTACACCACCTTGGCATACAGGTCTACGTTACATGATTATAAAACGTTAGTAGTGTGTAAAAAGGATACCGGTGCAGCTGCTACAACCGATCGTATGATAGATATCTGTTAATATATCCTGCCGCTCTTCTTTTTGTATTAGTCGTGTGAGCCTATAACGGAAGATATTTTACTTTTTTTTCTTTTTCCTGTATTTCACAATATAAAAGTAATTAAGGAGATAAGAAATCCTGATACGTGGCATGGTGCAACGATCGGATTTTATCACGAATTTTAAACGAATATATAAAGCAAATATAAATCGTGAATATTATTATGTAAATATCGTAAAAATCTGAATCACAGAAGTAAAATGGAATTTTCTAGCAAAATAAAATAGGTAATAGAAATATAATAAATTAATATCTTAATAAATTTAGAAGAAAACAATAATGCACAAATACGTACATACACACATATATGATAATACAATAAAGTTCGATGAATGTTCCTAATATGCAATTTGATGCAAATGCATCCAGCAAGTTACGGCATTGTGTTTATTATAGATTGATATGTCTAATAGAGATGTACAAATCGAACCGAATCAACAAAATTTTATCAGAATCGTATTGAATTAAGTCGAATCAAATCTTTGAAACATATAACTTTTAATTAACATAATTATTGTTAGATTGAATTTTTATATATAGATAATAAAAAAAGATTTCTGTGTCAAAAAACAGTATCGATTATATGATGTAAAATCACTTTAAATATGATTTATGAGATTATCAAATATATGTGTGTGGTTCGTATTCGATCCTCTTAAATTCAAAAATTTCGAATAGTTCGAATTCATATCACACAGAGAAAGAACAGTTTTGTTAAAATATCTTAAAATTGGTGGATATAGAGGTCTGAAAATAATTTTGTTAGACCATCAAATAATTATGTAGAACGCTCAAGCTGGCTGCTAGTCAAAACTTTTTGCAGCATCGCTCATTATGCTTGATTATCTTATATAATTATTTTTTTATGCTTCAACAAAGTTATTTTTCAGAACTGCATCTACCTAAATTTTTAGATATTTCAGCAAAACTGTTCTTTCTATGTAGAGATTTAAATCCGAATCGAATCGAGTCTCAGGTAAAATTCGATAATAGTTCGCACATCTCTAATGTCTAGAAACACGTTCCAACGCGTTCTGCATGCCTGACCCTTAACGAACGCATACCTACACGCAAGAACAGATAGGCTATCACTCAGAGGAGCATAGTGAAAAATAAATCAAAAAGTTAACATCAAGTCCTGTTATAAATTAGGCAAAACGGCATTGAGAAGCACAGAATGTTGCAACAGGTGTAAAGAATATAAAATCGATTTGATATAGATAGGCGATCGGAATAATTATGAGAGTAATAAAGCAGTCATGTGTGTGGAATAACGTCCTGAATGCTTGGACTGCACTGAGAAAAAAAAGTCGAAGTATCCAGAAGCGAATGTTACTTGTGACATTTTCTTCGATATTTAGTTATAAATAAATTTGATTGCGATAACAAAATATACATTTCTGTGAAATATATCTCATTTCTGTAAAATATACTCTTCATCTTTTTTTATTAATTAATTTATATGCTAGAAATAAAATTTTATTTCGTCGTATTTAAATAAGGATTTATTTCAATGAAATGTATAGCCCACAAATAAATTTTTAAGTATCTTTTTCTCAGTGAAAAGGATCCCGAATTCAAATCTCAATCAGCTCCGTTAATTTTTCTGTCGCTTACACAGGTTTACGAGAATAACGCAGTAATGCAAAAGTGTATATACAATTACAATGAGAGACCCATTTAAATAAAAAAAAATTTCTAATTAAACCATTTAATCAAATTTGTAATTTCTTTGTATTAACAAAAAATTATGTTATGAGAAATAAATAAAATTATGATAATCTAAGTTTTTACCTGCACGGATTTATTTATTTTAACAAAATTTCGTAGTTAGCGATGGCCAGCACGTTCACAATACGCCAGCAGGTACTGCCAATAGAGAGATATGCGCCTAAGCGCTCTCCCGTAAAAAGAATACAACGCAGTGCATTATAATTAATGCACCCGCGTATGGCTCGACACCTTATCTGTCATGACAGACTTCCGGGTCTCTATGCTAATGAACGAGGGCAGTGATGTAACTAAATCAGATAAATTTCTTATATGGATTTGTGCAAATAAAATTCTTTTTGGGGAAGAGATTTCATTGTCACTGAAAGAGTAGATTAATGAATATTAGACGGTTGATGAGGACCAAGTAAGGTCGAAACATTTCGTCGCGTTATACAATATAATATTGTAAATAGATGTTTTTAAGCTACATCACATTTTTGCTCGTTTATTGACCTATTGGTTTACATACAGTTATTTAAAACATTCGAGCAACTTGATAATTGTTTTAAAATTCTTTGATTAATGTAACATAAAAAAATAAGTAAGAAATGTTCTAATACTACATAAAAGTAATTTAGTGAATAAGATTCATATAAATACCAAAATTTTAATTTCATATAATTAATAATTAACAATTTTGTTTACTGAATCAAAATTTCATTTTAATATTACATAATATTAAATTTTCCATTCAAATGATTTTGTTGCGACAATCAAAGCATTTGTTTGCCCATATCCAAATAAAAGATTTAGTGATTCAATCAAATTATGTTTCATTCAACCAAATGGGTTTCTCAGTGATAGTTTTCACGCTTCCGTCATGGAAGAGAGTCATTAAAAGACGGGCCCCGTAGTGGGCAGCTCTCGACAAGCAGAAATCTTGACGTCATCCAACGTATTCCACAACTGATAGCAAATAACCGTTGACTGAATATTCAATTAATTATAAAGAAACTATATATCTTAATAAAGAAATGATTTGTTGAAATCATTTCGGACATTCAAGACATACAATACATATACAAATACAATAAATATTAATAATACAATAGAATCGATGAGTGTAAAAGGATACAAATCCAACTTTTTTTTAGAAAGCAAGTTTTTTCTCTTTAAAATGGATAAATATTTACGCTTTAAATAGGGCACTCGTCCAAGGTTTCTAAAAGGGTCTAAAGTAGACGTTGAAAACGTGCAGTGAGTGCTGAAAGGGCACTAGTCTCGACCCCTTTCGTTTTTCTTCTCGTTTGACATCTCCTTTTTATTTTATATTAAACTGTTTACAGTTTTCAAACAAAATGATAATGCAAGTTTCAAAATTTTTGTTTTGGAAATTTATTTAATGTAGGTTGACTAATCTTTTTTTAATTATACTGGGTATCTTACATCAGAAATATTGATGCAGTTTATTACATACAGATTTGATATTTTTAAAAATAAAATAAAATATTTGTAATAGCGTACTATAAAAATTATATTTTGATTTTTTTGCCAATGTTGAAATGTAAAATTTATGTTTTTCACTTAAAGACAAGCATTTCAGGAATCAGAAATGTGTCGAAAATATTATTTTAATGTCAATGCATTGTTTCTCCAAAAGAAGAATTTTTGTTAGTTTTTTCACTGGAACTAAAATTAAACAATTTCTTGTTAATACTGAAATGTTATTTATTTGATGAACGTTATTCGTCCTCTTTCTGCACTCACTGATTTATTTCTATTGTCTTTTCGCACATACTTAACTATATAATTTTTGTAATTCACGTAAACGCAGAATTACATATATTTCACTAACAATTGCGTTATAATGTGGGAATGACCAGTCAAATGGAACCGAACGGGTGTACTAAATCGGACAATGAGCTCGAGTTCGACGGGAGCAGTTTTGCAAGTTGAAGAACAGAGCAACTGGTTGGACTCTTTTCACTTGCAGATCCGTTGCAATTCGTATATACGCGCGGTGCTGCGCGAAAGTCGTTGGCTTTACAGCGCCAGAATTCCTGCGATGGGAAAGTAATTAGCGAGACAGGAGAAACTAATAAATCGAACGATAAATCGAAAGCGGTATTGTGTAACCGGCCGCCCAAAGGTAAAGACAATCCCAACTGAGCAACTGGTTGACTCGTCTCACTTGCAAATCCAACATGACGCCGTAACTCATTACGTCGCCTGAATGTCGCCTTGAAATGGAGCCGCAAAGCGATAACCAGGCGACTTTTCTCGATCTATCTGAAACGCGTAATCAGCTCCGATTTCTCGGATCGCAGACCTTGCCGGATATCCGCGTGTTATTGTGAGCTAGTTTACAGCAAACAGCACGTTCGTGTATGTTAAGAACTTCGAGGGCAATTAAAGTCCTAACAGGAAAAACGTTGAGATATTAACATCAAATATAACTTTGGTCAAAAATATTAGCTACCTTATATTTTTTTAAATATTTTTAACTAGAAGGAATTTAAACAAAAATTAAAATATGAATTATTCTTTGTTTTAATAACTTTTTGAACTTATGTATAAACAATAACCAATAAGAAATAATACAAATAAAAGAATTTGAAATAAACAAAAAAATGTAAGTGCCTAATAATTTTGGCCAAGACTGTATTTAAAAAGCTCTGACAAAAATCAGTGAAATGTATCTGTTATTTATAAAACTATTTCAATCCTAAATCTAATCTTACATGAACTCGAAATTTAACGAAAACAATCAACTAAAGACTAATGAGAGTCAAGACGCAGTTATAGATGCACAATTATTATTTCAAAATTATTATTTATTGTATCAATCTATCGATGCATTTTTTAAAGTAGTTTTCGTAAAGATATTTTATTGTATTATATTATTGCTTATACATAGCATACTTCCATGGTAATATCTGTGATGCTGGTAATATAATGTTTTGAATATATTATGCTCTTGCGGTTGTGAATAAATTTCAAGCAACTATTATTATTTGCGAAATACTCATATATCTAAGCTTGTAATAGCGAAGCAGAAACGCCTTTGCTCTAAATTCATAACCGACACGCTCTCTGTCTCGTGTCATTCCTCTACGTCCACTTAATTACTTACAATATGATATTATGTGGTAAATGAATCTCGCGTCTGTCATAAATTTACGTTGAAAGCTTGCTTGAAGTAAATACGAGTGTGCCAAGGATTGTCCACGTGGAGGGCTTCTCGTATTTTTTAAAAAGAATTTTGGCGCCAGCTGAAGAGACAGGGACTCGCGGTTGTTTTCATTCCATTTATACCAGATACATATCTGTAAGACATATCTCATTCGCAATAAAGCATTCGGCGGTGCATACTTTTCGCTTTACGATTTACTATGTTGCATTTGGTGTATTTGTTGCTGACTCCGCACAAGTTCGACGTCTTTGGACGTCGCCAGATTCGAAGAGATTTAGTTGCAACAGTGTCTTCGAAAGTTGGTCGACTTCCTTTGCCGGATATAATCTCGACTAATGTACCTCGTAGTTGGACTCTTTGTAAATGCAGCTCACGAAGAAATTCTCCGTGGACGAACTTCGTAAAGGGATTCTCTCCGCAGTCGCTTTTGAAAAGGATGTCTGTCGTATATAGATTTTCGCTCGAAAATATCGTTGTCTTTGGTCTCCGCGGTGGCAATCGGACGACGGAGAGATATAACTGGAGGAAATATTTACGTGTCGTCGGAAGTTCGCAGGCAATTAAGCATAAATCGTGGCCCTAATGGAATTTCCGTGATGTGGACCGTGCATTAATTGAAATTCACCAATTCAAGAAGCGATAATAATCGCGCGGCTTAAATGCGTGTTATTGCATTTGCGTTATTGCGCAATACATTATTTGCGGCATACTTAATTCTCGAAACGAAGCGAGTTCTTTATTCCGGCTACCGAGCAAAACAACATCTGCGCGAAATTATTTTTTGCAAGAATATATATGTTTTTGAGAGTAGCGCAGCTTGAGTAACTTTCTCCGATCAAATTGCGACCCGCAATATTATTCTTGCCGCAATGTGTCCCTCTCTCGCTGTCTTTCTTTTTTATATTTCCGTTCTCCGCTCGCGGCCTGATGTTATAATTATTTCGCGCCTGCTCCGGGCAACGCGTTTTAAGAAACGCGTCGAACGCGACTTATTTAGAATAATAATAAGTATCGCGAAGTAAGCATTAAAATGAAACGCAGAGGGAATGAACCGCCGAGGAATTTACGAGGCTTCCTTTTGATCGCGCGACGGCGGCGGCGGCGTCCCATTTGCGTACGCATTTAATGGTTAATAATTTCACGGAGGCTCGCCGTCGTAAAAACGCGTCTCGCGGCAGAAAATTAACGTGTTTTAATCAGCGAAATACATCAGGAGAATACTACTTGGAAAGGCTACCCGTGCCCAACCGTGCGTCTCGCGGTCGAGAGATACAGCCGTCCGTCGTTGTCGGCGGCGGCGGCAATAAATTTCGCGCGAAACGCGTCATCGTAGTCGCTCCGATAAAAGTTACAAGGACACGATCGGCGGTAACTCGATCCGCCGATCTCGTTCCACCGTGACCCCGCGGCGCGGCGTCGCGCGCGTTCTAGCGGTAACGATGCAGATGCACCTGCCTGGTATCGTGGTGGGCACGCTTTGCGTGTATGCAACGGCTTCGTGAAAATTAGCGACGCAGGCCGGGATTTNATTTATTGCCGCGTGTGGCGCTCTCGCCCTGGCTCTCATCGCCTGAAAAAAAAAAAAATTATATATGGCAGCCGTGTTCATCGCTCGATTATGGTACATTTACCGGAGCGCGGAAATTCCTCTTTGCTATCGCATTGCGACCGATTGGAGTTATCAGTCATCAGCTTGGTAACCGGAGAACGAGTCTTTTTCCGGTAGCTTTTGGCAGAAAAAAAATATCTGGGGCTCTCTGTAATACTTGGGGAAGATCATTTCACTTATTTATCATTTTCCAAAACTCGTAATAAAGTTTTAATTACATTTTTATACAATATGTATATACTAAACAATTATTTTACATGATCGAACTCATAAGTTAATAGCAAACATATCTTTTTTGCAAATTTCTAAAACTAAAGTATCTTGGAATTTTATAAAAATTCTAATCATGTTGTTGGTTTTTCGCAAAGTGGGATATTTAATATTGCGACAGGCCTATGTATACACATCATCATTTAACGTCAGATCTTTATTTGGCAGGTAGGAAAATACAATTTTGTTTCTTTCTTTTTCGCGTAGTGTTGAAGTAAAGATAAATTAATATGAAACCTCTAAGGTTTTCTCGGGAAATCGCTGTCAATCCGGCACGATAATTTATATTTCCGTTGATGTAAATCTTCCTACTTGACAGCTGCGGGCCCAATGTAAGCATATCCAAGTGGTGCAGCCGCGCTTTCACTTTACAGAAGGCCCATTAATTCTAATTTCGCGTCATTGATGGTGATTTTACTCCTCGCCGTTTCATATTTTTCACGAATGCCAGTTTCAAACAGCCTACATTTTACCACCGGCTTATCATCAGCATATTAACATTTTATCTCGATCAATAAATTCGCTAAACACACACATACACACACACACGACGTTTTCGAATCTATAATTCCGCCTGCTACGAGTCATAATGTTTGATTCTGCATAATTCAAAGAATACTAAATGGATCTGCCCTGTCCAAGCATGTTCTTCATTCTGGCCATATCGTTCGACAATCATCATCAATTGTAATGTACAATAGAAATAATTTATCACATCTCTTTTATCTTACTTATCTGTAAAGACATTTCAATAGGAAGGAATATGAAAAAAAAAAATCAGATTAATAATTGGAAGATGAGAAATATTATCGCAGGACGAGGTTCGTAATGAGATCGAAAGCGGGGGAAAAGTATGAGACCGCGTGCGTGCGTGCGAGCGACAAACGAAAGACAACCTTCCCGTGTCACCCTCCGCCGGCGATCGTCTCGCTGGGCGATAACCCGCGGACGACGTGACAAGTGAAATTCTGTATCCACGAGAACCCACCGGTCGACGGGGGATATCGGCGGGGCACGTCTAAATGAACCGTTGTGCCTTCTGCTTTGATTTCAAAGAGGACCCCTAACAGCCGAGGAATATTCATTTAAATATCTGTCAATACTCGGGAGCG
>QKQZ01054744.1:0-10413 GCA_003595255.1 Solenopsis fugax | reverse complement strand
CAGGACTCAGGAAACGCAAAAGAAAAAAAACTGCAACGAATAGCCCTGGTCTCCCCTATAATTAAAGAAAAGTTTCTTTAATTTAAAGAAATTTTTGATTGTTCCTTTTATTAGAATTAAAAAAATAGATTAGTACAACAAAAATTTTTTTTTAACGAAAAAATATATTTTTAAAACTAGAATAACTAAATTATTTTATATTTGTCAGTACTTTTTCTTTGAATTATTATAAAAAAATTATCTATTTAGATTAAATAAATAATTTGAACAAATAATTTATTAAGTTTAAAGAAAACTTATAATATCATTTCTTGAAATCGAATAATTTCTTATTTTCCTCAAAGGTATTTTCACTTCAACTTAAAAAATCAAGTTAAACAAAAACGGTTTCATCAATTTAAATACAATTTTTCTTTGGTTGTATACGCTGAGAGAAATATTTGGCGAAATAAACCAAATGTTTAGATAGTGATGAAATAAATGTTATAGTTATAATTATTAAATATTATATGTACATATAATTGTTTTGACTAAGTATTCTGTAGCCTTAACCAAATAATTATTTTTATACAACTATAACCAAATAGTTTGTTAAATGTAACTAAGTTTTTGGTACCAGGAGCTACAAAATTCATTTGATTACTATTTAAATTAACGTTTGATTGATATTTCTATCAGTGTATAAAGATTTTTAAATGATTTTTACATTGCTAAAGAATCTGTAACGGTAGATCTGTTGCATAAAAATAAAAAAATCGCTTATTTTATTTATAAGCAGATTTCAAATTTAATGTAAATTTTTTCACTCATTTTATTTATAAGTAGATTTAAAATTTAATTTAAATCTTTTCCAGTTAGGAAATCACGATAATGCGCGCGTTGCCTCCCGTTATCCCGATAGATTGGACCAGATGACCATGTTATCTATGATTTTACCGGGTATGGCGGTGACGTACAACGGCGATGAAATCGGCATGGTAGACAAAAGAGATATATCCTGGCTAGACACGAAAGACCCTCAAGCATGTATAGCAGGTCAAGCTAAATACAAGAATATATCCCGCGATCCTGAACGCACTCCGTTCCAATGGGACGCGACAAAGAATGCAGGTAAAGGACGAATTTGTGTCCCCATAAATTTCATAGAGTGTTTAATAAGAATGAATAATATATTTATATAAATTTTTGCTATTTAATTATTTTTTGAAACGTCAGGTTTTAGCACGGCAAGCACAACATGGCTTCCGGTGAATGAAAACTACAAGACGGTGAATCTGGCAAGTGAAATGGTAGCCGATGAATCGCATTACAAAATTTATAAGATCTTAGCTCAGATGCATCGTAATGAACCAGCTCTTACTGAAGGAAGTTACAGATCGATCACGACAAATAATAATTCTGTTCTGGGTATAATCCGAAGCAATAACTGGCGTGTCGTGGTGCTTTTGATTAACTTCACTGATAAATCACAAGTCGTCAATTTATCACAAGAAGGACTTCCTACAAACTTAGTAGTCAAAGTCTCCAGTTTGGGTTCTAAAGTGAAATCAGGGTATGGTTTACGCGTTTTTCGAAACTATTAATATATAAATAGTTCATTATTAAATTTTTATTGTTAACAAATTTTTTATTTAATTATTATGATTCTTTGAAAAGTTTTTTCTACCAACATCAATTGTAATTTCATTGACACTTTTTCAGTAAAACATTTTTGTTTATATTTTATTGAAGATCTAATTACCGAAATATTAGAAGCTTATAGAGGAAATAAATATTTTGTTTTTTAATTAGTTGTTTATGTACATATAAAACTACAATTGTATTATATAAGATACAGTTGTTCAAATAATCTTTAACAAGTTTCCTAAAGATTTTTGAAAAAAAATTATTAAAAATATATTGTTTGATGATGTTGAAAAAGAATATCCCTGATGTAAGTTTATAATGTAATAATTGATGTATTTTTTTGTATCTAGGACAATAGTTGACTTGAAGACGATAACTCTACCTGCGAAAGCTGCTGTAGTATATACAACAATATAAATACATTATTTCCAAACACATCAATCTTTTTTAAAAAATATTTTTAACACTAATGTATTTTTAACCCAAATTTTTGCATTTGTGAATCATGTAATCTTTCCTTCAGTAAAAAAAAATAAATAAAATAAATTTAATTAATTACTGCTGTTTATTTAAAAATAAACCAATATAAAGTTCTGACATGTTTACGTACAATTACGTAGAATAAAGGAAAGTAATCAATACTGGTCTACACTTCTTAAAGCGACATTTTCGTATTTTTCGAAAACTAAGCATTGCACTGTTTTAATACTGATACAAACATGATCTGTTTAAATAATTGAAGAAATAAAAATATAAAAAAAAACTATGAATGTATAGTTTATATATTTATAGCTCTTTTCTATTATATAAAATCTGCTAAAAACGAATTCTTGAAAGACGAAAATAAAATTTGCACGATTTTCTCCCGCAAATTGCATAATTGAAACAACAGTAAATTATTGAAAATATTAGATCATTTTATATTGTTGTAAATTTCAAAAACTGTTTTGTTTATATTTCTCTTTCATATTTTTGTCATAATGTTATTTAAAACAATAAATCGTTGTACAACGTAAAACGAACTATTTTGTAAAAATAGACAGAAACTATAAAATCTTCAACTACAATGTTGAAGATTTTCATGAATATTTTTATATTTTCTTAATACTTTAAGATAGGAAAAATAGCGTCAGACGCGACATCTATAAATAAAAAAGAACATATGAAGAAGAAGAGTTTAATTCTGGCCTTTTAATTTTATAACCTTTGTTTTTTAATAAAAATATATCTTATTAGTTAGCTTGTCAATTTATTTTACACTTAATTCTTTCTTTATGATCGGATCTAAATTCTATTATTATTGTCTAGAGTGCCAGTTTTGAGATCCAGTTCTTAGACGCTCTTTTTGGATTATGTTGCAAAATATTAATTACAAAATATGAAATAGTATTATAAAAATTGCTAGTTTGTATTTATAATTTTTTTAAAGTTTTATTTTTAGTTTTTATTTAAGAAATATTATCCAAAAATAAAATGAAATGCCAGTGGTGACTTTTCTCTAACTAATTTTTATCCAACTACTTACAACTGTGTCACAATTGTATAGTTCCATTAATTTTTATGAAAATCTAAAATTCTATTTTGCATTACGCTATTTGACAAAATTTGTATTGTTTAATTATTTCATATATTCAAAATTATAATTTTTAGAGTTAAATATAAAAATAATTCACTTGTTAATTGTTTTATTCACATAAAATAAAAATCTTTAAATAAAGTGTATCGTATCAACTTATATCTCCGATGCTCATATGCTTATTTAATTAAATGTATAATATACATTGAATTAATTTTGTCAGATAATTTATTGTTAGCTGGCATGATATCGACTGCCAGTATACATACGATGGTGAATTTCTTCGCGACCAGAATTAATCAACGTACCGGTAAATCGAGGCGTTGTATTGATCGCAATAAACGCATGCGCCTTTATTAATCCGATCGCGTACTGGAGGGGTAATGCAATGTTACGTGCCAATGGGCCCCGAGGTAGCTGCAAAACTCGCAATAGTGCAAGTCCATAGTAGTATGTCAAGAGCAGTGTTGCACGTGTTTGTGCGAACATTCGGCGAAGGTGACAGTGAACGTCTTTGATCCGAAACTATTCCTGCACGGTATTTAAATTGAAGAATATCTCGAAATTCGATTAATTAGCTCGCAATATGCACCAATACATACAATGACATATTTTATTTCTTACGCAGTTATATTGTTTTTAGATTAATTTTTTAAATGCATGAATGTCTATGCGTTTCGAATTTACTATTAGGATACTCTTTATTTTGATCCATAAAACACACAATGTAATTTATAAAATAATAGAATGTCGTTTATTTTGACAGCTGTGCCCATGCCACTTGAAAATTGCTCATTATTTGTTTTTTAACGTTCTTTTAATATTATTTTTAATTTAAAAAATATTTATAATTACCTGATTTATTGAATGCCTAATTTGATTATTAATATTTTTTGCATTTTTAATAAATATTTTTTGACATATATAAATATATTTGAAGTTTTTGTATGTTTATCAATTTTATTGTTATCTATTTTATACAAGAATGTAATAATAATTAATGTAATAATAAGATGTGTATGTTTTGAGTTTTACGTTTATATAACTGTATGTTTTATAACTTTTTGATTTTATATATTGTTAATAGTTATTTTGTACAATTTTAACTAATATTTTTTGATTATAAATTAGTATTGACGGCTCTTGTTTCGAGTGATATAATTGATGTGCTTGCTATATATGTTCATGATTTGTACATCAAATGTGCAAATCTCATATATGCTAAATTGTATTTCACATGTGATATATGAGATAGCAGAGTCGACAATGCGAGGCACGAAAGTCAATTTAACAAGAACATTTGTGTTATGGATTTTGTATTTTTTTAACTTTTTAATGCTAGTTGATTATAATACTGTTTGTTATAGTAATTAATTACTGTAACAATATTTAATGAGTAAAAATTGTGATTAAATTGTTTGATATTATTTGAAAATAAATATTAATAAATATTTAAGCATCTAATTCAATATTAATATGTTGATTAATATTTACACATAGCACCAATTGTTAAATATTACTTAATAATCTGTTATATATTAAAATAATATTTCTTAAGAAAAAAAATCGAGCTATGTATGTTTGTCAAGAGGGTTTCTTCTTATAATATTTACCATATAAATTTGTTTTCACATTTATATAGCATGATGCAAATATATATGCAAAATATTGGGAAACAGTTCTTAAAAGCCGAGAGAGTTAAAAAATTATGTATACAGTTGCATATTAAATATTTCCAAGTAATGCAAATTTTAACTTGCTTTTTAGCAAATGCGATCACGCAGCATTGACACGCAAATTTACTGTCGCAACGTTTATTAAGCGTATTACGGACATTTCTTGTATTATTTGAAATTTTTGCGACGTTACTTTTATATGCGGAATATATTAGATCATATATTGCGTTAATAACGTGCTGCTCGCTAGACAATAACACGGCATTGTCGTTTGTTTTATTTGAGTGCAGTTATGTCACGCTGTTCTAACTTGATCACATTCGTCGTCTCGCAACATTCTCGAATGACAAATTATATTTTGTTTTATTTACATAGTTCGTATTTTTGATTTGTCGCTATATTCACAAATGCGACAAAAATATCTCTTTCTATCTTTCCTTCCTTCTTTTTCTTTTCTTTCCTCTTGTAGTTTTAGTACTTAAAAATGTCTGCATGTCCCGCATAGTGCGGGACTGCATAATATAGATAACGCTGCATTGCAGTTGTGTTCTACTGTGAAGTACGATCGTACACATGCCGATATCATTCACTCCCGCATGATCCGCTTGTCTAATATAATGAATATTTCTCTTGATATTTGTTTATGCCATCTGTTGTTTATATGCCGGTCATTGCACTTTATAATATTTTCACTTTATCTTACACACAAACTTTATGTTACTTATATAAAAATTTATATCTTACAATATGTATTTAGGATGTACGTGTTGTATCTCAAAGTATTAATAAAAATTTAAAAATTTTACAGATTATTCTATTATTACATTTAAGTGTCTGAAAATTAATCATATTTTTCTTATCGGTTTAAAAGTTATTTAATCCTTTGTTTGCTCTTGATATAAAATCGTGTTTTATAGTACTTATTTGCAAATTTAATGAGGAAATAGTATTATGACTTACATTTTTTACGTATATTAATAAAACTTTAATAAATATTTGTGCAAAGGTTCATTTTAATTACTCGTGTAAAAATTATGTATCTAAAACTGCAGCAAAATAGAATCATTTTCGCTTTAAAAATTATTATATATCATATTTTTTGATTTTTTGTTGTTTTCTTCTTTGCAGTTGGTTTTAAGATTAAAATTCATACATTTCGACTAAATTTTTCTGTCTTTGTTTAGGAAAAAAAAGAATAAATTTAAGAAGTCTTAATTTTTTAAATTTCCATAACTTTTCACTTGTATTGTTATAAATCATTAATATATATCTACTCTCATAATACTATTGAGAAACATATTCTATTTTTTATCATTAACAATAAACCTCAGTAATGTATAATACGTATATATATGTTATTTATTAAAACAGAAATATTTTTTTTAAAAAGAATATTTTGAAAAGAGTATTTAATTTTTACTAAAATAAATTTCTTAATAACATATGTAAACTGAATATTGTGAATTACATATACCTGCATTGATATTGTTTATTAACATTGAATTTTTTGATTAAGGCATTTGAAATATTTTGAATATTGAGATACATCTTTGACACAGAATTTCTAGTGGATATTACATGTTTTCGGCCTCGTATCACCCACATTAATCGGAAATTCTCGCAGCGTCGAACTTGTCACAGACATGTGGACGCAATCGATGATCTATCTTTAGACACTGTGTGTTTTATTTGCGGTTTTGTATAATAAAATCCAGCTGTATGTATTTCCTTTACCGCAATAATTTTTATTAAATTTATTTTATTAACTCTTTTATATCATTAATTATATAACAATACAGAAATTATACAATAATAAAATTTTAAATCAATCAATTGAGAAATTTTGAAACAGAAAGTTTAAACAATAATAAATATATAAAATGTTTACATATAGTTGAGACTTAAAAATATTAAGTGATTAATAATTAATATACGTTTTTGAATAAATTTGGAGAGAAAATTTTTTAGAAATTTAGTAGATATATATAATCATGAATTTAATTTTACAAAATCTAAGCTATCTTAATATTTTTTAGTTTTTCAAAAAGAAACAGATTTTGAAATTTCTTAATAAAATAAATATTTCAATTCGATATTACATAATATTACTATTCAATTTAATTAAATTTGTATATAAATTTTTGTACTCATAAAATTAATTTAAAATTAATGAATTAGTTATTTCTTTATATACAAATACTTTTTGTTTTCCAAAATATAAATTGTGTAATTAAGATGCAAATTAAATTTTTATTAAACAAAAATTATATTTTTTAAGAACATTGTTGATTTGATCATTTGTTGCTAAATAATTATAAATCATGTAAAAGTAAAATTCCCACAAATGCAAGCAACCTGAATAAAATAAATTAGGTTCTACCAAAAATCCGTACGCAGTAGTTAAAAATAATCTTTTGTACAGGATATCCGTGTTGGTTTTATATCTTTTGCGGTCACCATAATGTACATATAGTAAGCCATAAAAGTTTATTCAGTCTAACATATTCAGTCAATAACAGACGCGCGATCACCCAGTTATCCGATTTCCACTATTTTATTTTTGTTATAGCTGAACTCGTTTTATTATTTCTTTTTCATCGACAGTTGAAGAAAGGTGTATTTTTTATTCAGCGTTGAATAGAAGTTATTGTATGTTTATAAAATGTCACTATATATTTCTATATATTAGCGACCGTTTTCCGGAAATTCTCGGAATAAATAAATCGTTTTAAAGAGTCTTCGTCAGTAAAAAAAGTGGAGCATGATATAAATGGAATGCCCTTTCCTAGTGGCATGTGTCGTGTGTTCTTCTTTTTGGTGTGAAGCGTAAATGCAAAAGGTCGTGTGCAATGTAGTGTAATATATGATGAACGAGCGCGAAACATATTAAGATTTATTGAGATTATGTCTCTGATAGATCAATCAATATAAAGTCATATATTCTTATTGACGTATTATTTTAGAACATGTATAGATAATATTTTATAAAAACTTACGATTAATAGAAGTCTATGGTTTTCCCGATTAATCAGTGATGACATTTTAACTTTTTACAGTGACAGAATTGTTTAAAAATAAAATAAGGAGATTAATAGTAACTATACAAAGCAAGTAACTAATGATGAAGATTTTTCATATGACAGTAGACTTCACATCATTAATTAAATACTTGTGATAATAAATTATATTGCAATGCAAATTATTATTTATTTTTTTACACATATAATTTGTTTGGATTTTTCCAAACTCTAAATATTTTTTATATTTCTAATTTATTATGATTATATTTCGTTTTATTATGATTAACATGATACAATTTTACAACTTCAGTGGCCTCGAAATTTTAATATCACTTCCAGTTGATGTATCTTTCTTTCAACTCTTCTTTTATTACGATTTACTGTTATCGTTTTACGCATAACGTACACGTGTGCATAGATGAGTAGGTGGTCGCAGTGGCCTATATACATCGGGAATGAAACTTACGTCTCTTATCTGAGATTACTTTCAGGCTTATTCGTTTCGCGAGGACTATTGAGCCTACAGCCGACGAGGTTGGTCGCGAGTTTCACAAATTGCTTCACTGAAATGTTAGAATGCGTAATCGGAAACCAGTGTAAATTACTTCAGCGAATTAGAAACCTTTTCGACATTCAAATGAAATTTGTCGAATAAGATCCGATTACTAGAGTTTTTCTGTTTTCATAACGCGCGAAATAAATTTTATGTTATTGAATTTTAATAATTGAATGATTCAACTCATTTATATCGGGAAAGTCTATAAGAATTTATACTTTTTATTTTAATTTTACTACTCTTTGTTTCTTAGTTTATGAAATATTTTATGCCAAAATTTTATTCCATTATTTCATTGTACTTATTCCTGATTTGAAGGCACGGAAATTGCTTTTCAAATATAATTTATAAAATTTATAAAAATATTTTTATAAATTTTATTTTTACCCATCAAAATTTATTCTTACATTATATTTTCTATNTTATATTTTCTATTTTTGCACTTTTATAAGAATAAAACTTTTGATTTTTATTTTATATATAAGTCATTGAAAAAGCGAAAACTGTATCTTCCAAGTATTAATTGGACAATCCATTCCATGCTATTATCTCATACGTAATCCATTTGCGTCATGGAACACTTGTAGCTGTAATTAAAATTGCACGTATGATAAATATTTGTGTTTCTAAATACACACAGAGCAATCTTCACCATCTGCCGTATGTAACATTTTAATTTTTAAATAATAAAAAAAATATGAAAAAAAATATTTCTTATTATTATTTAAAAATTAATATTTCCCGACACACACACACACACACACACACACACACACACCACGTGTGCGCGCGTATATGGAAACATTAATTAAAGATGAATCTTATTCTGTCACAGCTGGATCTTTGTACTGATATTTCTTGTGTAATTATATACATTTTCAAGTTCATCAAACTACATTTCGAACAAATTTTTGATCTTAAAACGGTTCCAAGTTGAACAAGAATAGTAATATTACAATATGAAATTGTCATAATCAACATAATCATTGATAATAAATTTGAAATTGTATATAATAAAGTTTATCTTTAATTAGTTAATTTTTTAATTTTATTTCTCTTTACATTTACTTATTTTATACATTACTATAAATTTATTAATTGATTCATACAAAATAATTGTACAAATAACATTGTTTAACGATGGTACAAAAAATGCATTGCTTATTATCGATAGTACTACTAAATTATAATTCTTGAAAACGAGCTTTTATAATAATTGCAATTTACATGCTTGTTCTAGGATATGGTAGACGTTACAACAGCTTTGCCATCCAATGGAGGGGCGTCATTAATTGGACGCACTAGAGGTGCTCTTAGGTCAGTGCGATCCGCTTTAGGAGGAAGCGGGGAGTATCTTCAGGGTCTAGGGAACAGAATAGGATCCGCTCTTAGCAGCAGCTTAGAGGAAAGTGAATTGACTACAACCCCTTCCACGCCGTCATCATCGCCGCAAGCACCACCGCAACCTATCAAGCCAGAAGAGCAATTAGGACGACGGAAACTCAGGCTTCCGAGGTAGGCAGATGTTTTGTTATACTGAATACCTTATAACAATTAGGTCATACAAGTTGAGAGCATAGAAACTGTAAACTTGTGGCAATTTTATTCAACAAAGTAGAATTCTAATGTTTAATATCATCAGCTAAACTAACAATCCTTTATTAACACTCAAGCGGACGTCTGACGTAAATAGTCGTATGGGGATCAATTTTACCCACACTTAAATTTATTTATATTGTATTTATAACTAAAGTTTTTATTTTTATTTATAAGTAATTATAAATTGACATATTTTAAACATAAAATACTAATTTGCAAGCATTAGAAATTTAAAAAATCTATACTTTTAAAAATATTTCTTTACTTCAAAATAATAAATAAGATTCGTGAAAAGTTAAATAAAACAAGTGAGTAAGCGGCGAGTACAAGTCAGGCGCGAGATAAACGGTGCGCAAAATA
>QKQZ01054743.1:0-10726 GCA_003595255.1 Solenopsis fugax | reverse complement strand
ATTAAAATTAAATTATCTTTATCTTATCTAAGATACATTTACACGTAACTTATCTTTATCTAGATAATTTTTAAGTTATCTAAGCGCAACACTGTTAATAGAATAAAAAAGCTAACCAATAGACAAATTGACCGATAAGTGCTAAGATAGATTGAATTTATGCAAAATCACAAGTCTGCAGCTCATGACTTTTTTATCTAGAGAAAACTCGCAAGAAATGTCACTTCTTCGAGTTAAATTGACTGAAACGAATAAAAGATATCAAGAAAGCCGTGTGGAAAATAGATTTTCGATATTCGACGTGTAAAATAAATCGAGAATGATTGCTCGCGTTAAAACGATATAGAAAATAATTAAATACAGCGACGTACCTTTGTGATGTTTGTTGACACTTATTACTTGGCCATCTTCTCGTTTCCACATTAATTTCGGCGGCGGATATCCATCAGCCTTGCATGTGAGAGTAATATTCTGATGTTCTCGAACTGCCACAGTGCTCTCCGTAGAAAGGGAATCCAATATATTCGGTGGCACTGGAAGCCACATGGAAGAGCTTTTTTATTCGGATTTAAAGCCCATAACGTTGTATGATTAACGTTCATTAAACATTCCATTTAATGTGGATTTCACGAAGGACACGCTTATTTCGGATATTATAATATAACGTAAAAATACTTTGTATAAATCTATCGAGACAAAATAAAATAATTTTAGATTAAAAAGAATATTAGATTGCTAATATGAAATTTGCTGCGTTATGAACTTTTATTTAGCCATTGCTTAATTGTTTTCCGTATGTCACGTTGCAATGTACAATATTATTATTAGAAAATGTACGTGTAAATTATTTTGAGCAAGTTATTTAGTTGAGAAAAATGATAATTACCAACGACTTGAAGAAAGCCCACTTGGCTTATCATTGGATTGGTATTTACTTGGCACATATAATAACCCCGGTCGTCCTGTTGCACACTATTAATATGAAGTAACCATGTTTTCTGATTGTCATGCGACACGGAAAACCTGGGTACTTTCACGACCACATGCTTGTGAATAGTGAGCAGCATTTGGCGGCCAACATGGATCCACGCAACCTGAAAACAAGAGGGAAACAAATATGTAGGTATATTGTTAAGTCACCTTACAAATTCTATACGTAATAACTAAATATACCACGTCAGAATTTTATAATATACTTTTATGTCAAATATTTTTAAATCAAATGATTTATATAATTTTTATAAATAAAATAATGTTACTTATTTAACATATTTTATTAATTCTTTTGTGTAACATTTAATTCTCGTCCCCCTTTTTTTCTTTCTTTTTCTCCCTCAAGTATGTATTACTCAAGTATTATCAAAATGTTATTGCACCATTAATATTATTTTATAAACAGCACAAGTAAATATGTAATATAAAGTGAATTGTTAGATCACGTGTGAAATTTAATAATGATAAACACTAGAGAACGTACTCTCTCATGCGTTTTCTAGTTAAAATTATTATCATAATTTATTACATTATGGTTATATAAAAGTGGTAGTATATTCTCTCTTGCTCATATATAACGTGGATATAAAATATTTCCGTTCTACTTGCCATATAGCAAAAATTAAAATAATCTAAAACTTTGTAATACACTCTCGCTAGTTATATAAACGTATACATGTACAAGTTCAAATTTAATCCTCTAAAATCCAAGATCTGACGTTGACAGCAAAGTTGAGCAACCATCACGTTGAAAATTTCAACGTGCCCGCTTAATACACCTCTAGCAGACACGAGTTCATAAAGCCAGGAGGAAGCAGCCGTCCGTTTATCGCGCCACGTTCCTGCATTGAATATTTCCATATTAGCACGTCGCGAAGTCACGCCGTCTCCGAAAGTCCGCAACTAAGCGTCCCGTCAGCGAAAAATTCTCTTCGTCTCAAGAACCACGAATATCTCCGAAACCACCCGGCGAATCTGCATGGCGCGAGTTTTACTATCAGTGTCAAACTTGTCTCTCACGAGCCCGGTTTCGTTACAACAGGGCGCGAACGGCATTATCGAATAGCATCACAAATAACAATATCCTCGATACCCGAGATCGGCGAGAGAGAGAGAGAGAAAAGATCGCGACGCGATACTCTAAATGCGGCCGCCCCAGGAATGAAGATTATTACGCCAGTATTTTACGCTCCACTGAGGTAACTCGCTTCTAACTAAGCTCATTCCGCGACAAAGCTTATGCACTTTCAAGGACTTCCGGGCCGCTTCCCAAACCTTTCTTCTCATTTCCTCTTACCACGGATTTCGAGGCAACATCCCGGTAGCGTAACAGCGCCCACTGTTTCTCATAATTTTTTTTGCTCTTAACTCTTTTTTAAGTATACTTCTTCATAACTGTAGCAAAAACAGCAACGAATTCCGCCTGACTCGGTTCCTATTATCGCATTTTCCTTCCTGCGAGACGTTGTAAAGCGCGTTTTCGCTCATAAGAGAATAACGTAAGAATCAGAATTCCTACCCGAATGCTTCGTAACAAAGTATTTCCAAAGAATTTATCTTAATTACAATTTAAAAAGTCATATTAAAGATTAAGGTTTATTATCTATCTATTGTGCATTTCTCGTTACACCGCAAAGCTTTGGAGCAAAGTCAAGTTATAATTAATATCCTTATTGTTAAATTGATCGTACCATTTTTATTAATTTTAAAATAGACATGCACGTTCAGCTTTTGCCATAAATCGCTTAAAATAAGTGATTATCAGAGGTTCTAAAGGATATTTTTAAAATTGGATGTTAAAGGATTTTAATGTTTAACTAAACGTATTGCAATGTTCACAATTTTGCACAATGATTTACTCGCTAAATCTCGCTTCCTTTTAGATTCCGTTATTGCTGCTTGGCAACATCTGGATCCGCGGAAATGGCGCCTCTTCCGCTTTTTCCTCGCCTCTTTTTCCGGTGTATATATACTTCCTCAAATTAAGCCAGAAACAGCCCGTTCGGACAGGGTAAATTGTATCATTTCTATCCTTTCTTCTCCTTCAATCCATGCAAAAAGATTCAGCTTTTATTCGTAGCGTTATTGTTTATATGAAATATATTGTAATAATATTTTGATAATACACATATGCATAATATTTCGTGGGAGATACGTGTCATGTACTTCAAAAGAGCTACATTTTAGTAATTGCCAAGTAAAATAAATTTTCAAAAGATCGCGCTACATTTGCCAAAAATTGATAAACACTGACCGGTATTCGTAGTAAATAATTTTCAATAGTTGATTAAAAGCGTAATTAATTACAGTTTCATACATACATTCATTTTTTTTCAATCAAAGATTGATAATTATTTACGACTACAAATATTGGTCTAATTGATAATTTATTGAAATTGCAAAGATTGATAAATTTGTCAAATTCTAACAACATACATATTTGATAATTATAATTAAACAATTACAGTGGAAATAGATTTCATAACCGATGCTTATTGCTAGTATAAAAATTCCATAACGGAGAGCATTATTACTATATTTATTTTGTTGTCTCCGCAGCAACTGTAACAGTCATTTATGTGAGCTGTGATTTTGTTTGACGTTTTACTCAGCAAACGAATTATGCTTAATCGACTTATCGCGAATCTAAATCCGACGAGACATTTACATTTAGGGGAGTTGCTGTTTCCCATTCTACCCGAATTCTTTTCCCCTCAGGTATTTCACCTAGGAACTCGGCAACAACTCCGTCTAGAATTGTTCGCCTATATATACCGCTTTTCCTTTTCGTCGGCACTCGGGTAAGCAAAAGTTTCAGGTACGGGAAATCACAGTACATCCCGTGAAAGTTCTTTAAACAGTCAGACGCCACTGACGGCTCTCCTAACGAAGAGCTCAGAAGATGGATGGTGGCGGATCTCTGAAGCTCTTGTCTGCCAACAGGATTTGCCGGTTCCTGAGGATCTCCGAACTCGTCAGATTCTGCCTTAGCTTGCGTGTAATTCCGAAATCCGCAGCGCGAACATGCGGTCGCCTTAGCTATCAGCAAGTTTCCCTACATCTCATTCACAAAAAAAGAATTAAAAAAAAAAAAGAAAAAGAAGCGAAGAAATAGCCAGCGATAGTCTCAAGGCGGATAATACGAAATCACTGTCAGGACTGTCAGGAACTGTTTTAATTACTTCTCACCGTTAGAAAGCGTTATCTCCAATAATTTACAAACAGAGGTTCCTCTTCCTCGCAGACGAAATTAAATTGACCATCATATAATGCCGCGCGGAGCCCCGAGATTAATAAGTTTTATATTACGTACATCTCTCGGGGCAATTTTCACGACGGTTTATAAGCAAGGCTCGCTGAGAAGAGCGCACCGAGAAAGTTACCCGGGATCTCCCAGAAAAGTCACCGTAGAGCGATACGAGAAACTTTCGTAGTCACGCACTGCGGATGGCTCCTAAGTTCTAACGAAGAGGAAGCCGCTGCGACGCGCACGTGCAGGAAGATGAGCGCTCGCTTATATAAATGTGTATGCCAGAACGTCTTGAAAATTAAATTGTTGGCAAAATATAAACAATGCCGATATCACAAATAAATGCATAAATATATAATATCTGCGCTGCTGAAATGAGAATGGTAATGGTTAAAATACAGCGCTGTAACGTGCAGCCTCTGATTTAACGAGTAAAAATGAATTTTAAAGAAGAATATTTTCTTGAGCTTTACGTAGGTATAGTTGTGGTATTATATCGGCCTTAAACGGTCTCAGAAACCTCTTCTAGTTGCAAGCACGATTGAAAATTCTGGCAGTGATTCAAAGCCAGTCTGCACTGTATAGGAACGTAAAGTATTATCGCAAAGTACATATTGCGGTGGTAAGTCGCAATTCTAAGTGTAATCGCTCGAAAAATTAAATTTAATAAAATATTTATATACGCGACTTTAAACGAAGGCTGTATAGAATGATGTTTGATGTTAGCAGGTGCACATCAATATGGGCGTACGCAAAAAAAGTATTGAGAAACGATCATCTAAATTATAACAAATCTAGTGATCGTGACAGGTTATATCATAGCGCGATATGGATATCTAGCTTTTACAATTATACCTACGTATGATTTATATAACTAGCGTGCAAAGATAGAGATTCTGTTTGCACATATCGGTATCCATTGACAGTACGATGGATGATTCGATGCAATCTAGATTCACGCGTTCATCGCGCGCTTCGATCACTTTTATGCTTAACCTCGCACCCGAGGGCTTGTTTNTTTTTTTTTTTTTTTTGGTGATCGATTGACAGCCCGAAAGCTGATAAGAGGATACGCGATAATTAAAATATAGAAACCGTAACGCGCGCGCGCGCAATCTCCGTTCCGTAAAATAATTTCAACTTTCTGTTGAATGCAATCTGTTCCTGCGATATCGGCCGTTCCTCCATTTACGCATATAAATCCATATTTATGTGTTATTTCTAGCCAATAGTAAATTTCCAAGTCAAAACCGAAAGGAAACAAGAGCGGAATAATTCATGACAACTACAACTTAATGCGGCAACAATTCTGTAATAAGAACCTCGCCGGGTTTATAGGTAACAATAAAAAGAAGGTAACAATATTTCAGTGTGAAGCAGAATTACTAAGATAATCACGGAAGACAATTATTTTTTTCTGTGATTCATAAGCACAGAAAAAAATTGCTGCGAAAATTATATTTAAATTTTTTCATTAAAAAAAATCAATTCATACTTTTACAAATTCTTATACAAAATTGCAGAATAAAAGCAAAATAATTATTACTTTATTTACACAGAAGTGTATTATATTTATTGTATAGAGATTCGTACAGAGGTTTATTATTGATATATTGATTATTGCTGTTCGCGTAACTAATAGATTTTGTTATAGCAATTTGAGTTAGTAGCAATATAAAATCTGCTAGTAAATTATTTTTGTATAAATTATGTTACATAAAACCTGTATAGTCGTCACTTTTATAGATGCCGCTGAATTTTTGATGCCTTATGAATTTTTCTCTGAGTGTTGAGTTGATGAGATACGATGAAACATTGAAGTCTTTTTTTATATTTATAAAAATTTTTTATATTTATAGACATATTCAATAAATAGACTTTTTATCTTATAGTTTAAATGTAATAAATGTTATTTTAAGATATGCTCTCACAATCGTATAAAAACTAAATAGTAGTTATATTCACATAAAAATCGATAACACAACTAACATTTTCCGTACGTAAAGTTTGTACTAATTGGATACTTACATTTATATTGCATTAAATCTTAATTCTTATTAGTTCTTAGCACGTGTAATTATGAGATAATCTGTAATAGTATGAGTAGTGCGTCGAATCATTAGTGCAATCTACATATCGCAAAAATATTCTATTCACTTTCATTTTAACATTCACTTCCGCGAAAGAAACTCTACCGTTATACGATACTAATCTTTCAAGTGAAGTCGAATTAAACGGCTGGCACGTGAGGAAATGTTACGGCAAGATGTTGAGCAGCATTTGGCACGACCCGCAACCGATTGTTCGTCGTTCAATTTCAATGGTTCAACTTGCTATCGCCGCGTCGAGGAATTAACGTGAAATATACTGTGAGAACTGCGCGAAGTCAACAAAACGGAAGTTTCGAGCAAGTACCATTTCGCGAGCATATAATTCATGGGAGAGATTTCCCGCCTAAAGAAAAATATAAAATAATACGGAAAAATGATCTAATAATTCTGAGAGAGGTTTTATGCCGATTTTATTACACTACCGCTTCCTGTTGTCATGTTTGAACTTACAACTAAGATATATTGGCTCACTGGATGAGTTACGGAAAAAAGCAGCCCTGACTTGTTCTTTATGAAATTATACTTCGCGTAATAAAATCAAAAAAGTTAACGTCCCGCTTCGGAGAATCTAAACAAAATTGTGACAGTAATCGATGCAAGTTTGCATGTAATTTTTTACTTACAAAACAAACCACACTGACCGAGTTTACGTACACACTCGCCAAAATTACCTAAGAGTTTCACCGACGAATCTATCAATTATCGAAGTTATAATCGTTTGTACGTTACAAACGATCCCGAGTACTAACGACTTTTAATAAAGCATTACTTGGTACACCGTTAATTAACATCAACGCCTTGTTGCTAAATTTCTTCCTCAAGTAATTCTATAGGAAAATTCACAGCGTCGTAAACGATACGCGGTTGGCCCCGTTCAAGTGCTATTACGGTAGTTGAGCGTGGATGCATGCGACGATGGCCGTGGGGCAAAATTCAAAATTGCAAAGAGGTTGCAATTTTGAATTGCAAGAAGAGCAAGACTGGAAAGGGACTGGAGAGAGAAAGAAAGAGAGTAGGAGAGGGAGAGAGAATAAGGTAATAATCGAGGCGAAAGAGAGACTGGAAGATATCAAGACAAAAAAAGAGAGAAAGATGGAAACTATTCCGGACTGATGAGAAAGAGGCCAAAGGAGATTGAGCGAAGAGAGACGCAGAAAAAGACAAATCGAGTTATTTAAAAATATAACAGAAAGTTTAATACAGAAATCGAACAATAAAGTTAGAATAAGTTATGACAGTCCCGTGCAACTTTAACAATGATATGTCATTGTAAACTGGTGATCACTGTTCGTTTTAATTAACTTTGTAAAAATGTTCCCGTAGGTCGCGACAACAAGGAAATTCATTGGTCAATTAGCACATGCATAAGGAAATGGACCAATCAATTTCCTTATGCATATAGTTATGCAGCTATGCAAGAGTGTGTGCTTCCCCCTTAAGCCCCTCAATAAAAATAACTCGGTCAATGATCATCGTTGTCTATTTGGATGAGTCATACGGCTAAAGCTGATGTTTGTACGAATTAATAGCCGGTTAGGTTAGGTTCAGTATTCATAGTTCGTTCTTAAGACTGTCTCTTTCAAGATCGTCTTAAGTAATGTCTTAAGATTCTAATACTCTGAGATTGGTTTATGATATCTTAAGACAGTCTTAAAGATGTAATATTATGTAAGAACCGACTATGAATACTGGCCAATGTTTCTAAAATCAACTAGAGCAAATAATAACGTATTGTATCCTACAAATAATTCTACAAATCATTCCGTCAATTGTTTAAAGTATTGGATTTTTCAATTTGATCGCATCAACTTGTTTAGATTAAAATAGTACTCTGTGATAGAAGTAAATACATTTAAAATTTGTCCCTTCCAATATTTTTCATTAAACGTTTATCGGTTTTCCTTTGTTAAATTTCTACAAATACGTGAATAATCGCTTCGATACACATTTATTGCATTTGTTAGCAATGTATCAATTAATGATGATGCATTAGGATTTACGAATAACACTGAATTGCGCATGATAACATTCGTGATTGAAAAGATACGTTCACGTTTGAGGATTTATTAAATAGAATAATTAAAAAGAATTGCTATTAGTACAATTAGGTGCATTGTTGCTTCTACGTGATCTAGCGGAGTCTTGAAATCGATTCACAAAAAATTAAACAAATAATTAACTTTTTATTTTATTTTATTTAAGTTTTCATTAATTAGATATCAAATTTTCAGAAAAATCGCAACGTTATCGTTGTTATATTTTACAAATAATAAAAAATATCAACAAATATATTGCATAAACATGTTTGCTACCAATTTTAATAAATTAATTTTAATTAATTCACCACTTATATATTAAAATTTTGAATAGCCGTCAATTCTGATACTCACGTACAATAATTGTATATTATAATTTTTTATAGGTAATTACAATTTAATTATGTGAAACATTTTCATATAATTTTAAATATAATTATAAATAGTCCATATATACATTTCTTACAAAATAATTTCCTTGTGGTAATGAAATTTTCTTAGAAATCTCTTACAAATTCAACATAAATATATGTTTGTTTTTAATTCCTCAGTACTTCCTGCGTTATAATTGTCTCTCCGAAGTTGAAGTGAGACACAAGATAAAGTAATAACATGTGGTAAATGTTCGTTAATTTAAATCTTTTTATAATTTTAGAAATAATTTGCGAAACACACACACACACACACACACAGTACCACGCAGAAAAAAATGACTATCAAATCAATAATTCATTGTTTCATATATAAGCAAGAATATAAAATCTTCTTGGAAGAATTTGATAATCTGGATCAGACATAATTTGCTTACATGAAGAAACAAAATTTCTTTATGTTAGCAAATTATTTCTCTTTGAGATTCTAAATACTTCCAAGGAGATTTTATATTCTTGCTTATATACAAAACAATGAATTGCTGATTTGATATTAATTTTTTTTCTGTGCACGCTACCAGAAAGTTGAAGCTGAAATATGCATCCCTAAGAATTTTTATTACTACGTGTGAATTAACGCTTTACATTTATTCGCAACGATTTTTCGACCGGCGCCGTGCAATTCATCTCGCGAAGGGGTCAAAGAGGCAATTTTCTCAGCATGAAAAGGTCTTCCTGGCATAATTAAATCTGGGAAAATTCGCGAAGTCGTACGGTTTCTTCGCGTTCCGCTGGGGCGGACAGAGAAGGAGAAACTTTGGCACCCTGCAGATGAAATTTTCTGGCGTTTTGATCAAAGGGCTCAGCCGAGAACTGCAATGCGCGGCGGCTATGCTCTCAAAATGTCGACTCTAACGAGACTCGTCGTAGACGGACTACGTGTTTTGAATACGAAGAAAAAACGATTGCACGTCCTATCCTCGTCGGCCACGGCGCCGTGTAAACTCTCTCTAAGGCGATTCAGAATCATAGAAAATTAGATTACCTTCCTGCGGCGTTTATACTTTACGCGAAGAACGAATACGTTTCGAATTGATTAACTATGTTACAGAATAAATATTTTCGCCAAGAGCTGCTTTAAAGCATTAATTTTAAAAAATTCTTTACACAATAATAATGAAAATGCGTAATATGTATAATATAGCGTGATGAAATATTAATACACATGCATATACAGTAATATTTCGTTAAAATGAAATAATTGTATCACAATATACTACAAATTTATTTGTTCCATGTACTGAAATAGATTATATATAATAAGATAATTAGTTATCATGTTCAATAATAAACTAACCGGCTCGTACAATATAGATGTGACATAAATTTTAATTTTTAAAATACATAAACACGATTCACTTAAAATTGAATGAAATGAGATTAAATTAATACAGAAAATAGAGAACACAGAGGGAAACAAGGATGAACCGGCAAAAGATAACCACGTAAAGTGTTTACGTGACACATCTTATTTGTACCGTCGCCGGGCAAGCACCGCGGCGAGAGATGGTTTCGATATTGCGCCAGGTTCGACAGCCTGAAAACGACCGGTTGAAAAGCCGAGGCAATCCTCCAGGCCGGGCTGTACCAGGCACAAGCCAAATACCTTTACAGCCACGGTAGAAACAACAACGGACGATTCGGTGGTGATCGCGGTCCGTTTCTCTGAAATCGAGCTATTGCTGTGCAACCGCGTGCATTCCTTCCAAGCCGAAATGGAAACTATTTCGCGCAGCGAAGCACAGCTCGAAGGAAGCGGGATATCCGTGTTGCACAATGGTCTATTTTCGCGATCGTTAAAGAGACGGAAAATTCTCAGACTGCTTTGGAGCTCCGCGCGCAAGTGGGCTCGGTGGAGGGGCGGAGAATCTATTTTCGAATCGGGACGAGCGATATCTCAGTAAA
>QKQZ01054742.1:0-14546 GCA_003595255.1 Solenopsis fugax | reverse complement strand
CATATATATATACACATATATACATATATATATATACATATATATATATATAATCAATAAAATTTAATTTGCTTATTGAATTTACCCTTTTTTTAGTGACTGAAAATGTGGTATGACAACTAGGACATTCTTCAACATCCTCTTCATGTTGCCATCGAACTTCACTACCTGCCTGCCTAATCCTTTCCAGTTGTACCTGTGTGATCGAAATAATGCTATTTTGTACAAATATATTACAGTTATACTTAACGATATAGTAAGCTATCTTATTTATAATTGTTTCAACAATTTTGAATTAATTTTATATCTCGACAATAGAATTTGCTGTTTATATTTTATTTTTATCACCTGTAATGATTGTGATAATCTAACAAAGTCTTTCTGCACTGCCTCACTGGTATCTAATTCTTGCTGCAGACTCATAACTCTTTGTCGTAATTCAGTTATAGCTAAATCTCCATCCTTCTTTTCTTTTTGGATTTCTTGTAGCTGTTTTTCCAACCGATCGAGTTTCTCTTCTCTATCAGCAAGCGTGCGATGATCTCTTATATATTTGTCTAATTGCACCCTATAAATCATTGAACAGAATAAAGTTATATGTTAACGATTATTGAGACTGTTTTGACTCTACAATATCAACTACATCGAATTAAAAAATTGAAAGCTTCCTAGATATCTTTTATTTCCTAATTATCATTCCTAATTAAAATTTGATAAAATTTTTTGTCGCGAATACACGAATTTGGACTTTAAAACTAGCTGCAAAAAAGAAAATTAAAAAAAATTTGTCTTATGTAACGGCAAATGACCCTATTTTGTTACAATTTTAAATAAATAACTTTTAAACGAATAAGTGAATCTAAATAAACTTTTGCGCGAATATTTATTAGAATTTCATTATACATGTAAAAATTTGATTTAAATTGATTTTATTTAAAATGCTACTTCTTCGTCATATTTATAAATAAATACTAAAACGTGAAACGCGATCTTACATAAGTATACCAAAAGCAAACAAAAAATTAAATAACTTTTACACCAATAAGAGAATGTGCTCAAATTTTACTTAAACGTAATAATAAAACAATCTATAAAATTTAGAAATTTTTGATAATACTTTGATGTGATATGTACATTCATAAGGAATCGTAATTATATTAAGGTACACATTTTTCTTGAACACATCTAGAAAGTATATGTAGTCGCTCACCTTAAGCCGCTTATTTCATTTTTTAACACAGCGTTATCCTGTTCCTTAACCCTATTCTCCTGCTCCATTTGTTCTCTCAGTAAAGTAACCTCGTATCGCAGCGTCTCTTCCTTCTCCTGCGCAACTTCTTGCGCTACTTTGGCTGTAATTAAATCCTCGCGCATCTTTAAAAGACTCATATGTAATTCCTCAACGGTGTTCGGCATGTTGATGCTCTCACTTTGAAGCTGCTGCGAATGCTTGCTATGTTTACCCACAAGATTTTCATTCTCCATCTGAAGTCTGCAAGTATATCGCTGGATTTTGAATAAAGCTTTTTATCAATAATATACTATAATAATATTATTTATCTCTTTTACTAGATAATTTAACTTCGCATGTATATGATATCTATTAAAAATGAATTTATCAAACTTATCATAAAACGGATTGTCTTACGCTGTCAGATGTCTCTGTACTTCTTCCCTGCCTCGTGTCAATTTACAAAGTTCCTCCGAGACGCTTCTCTGAATTTGTTCGAAAGTTTTCTTTAACTCTAATAAATTCTGCTGTGCCGTCTGCGAGGTAACAGTGAGCTCCGCAACTTTGATTTTATGCTCTTCCTTCTTTTCGTTCCACTTTTCCTCCATCTCTTTCCGAAATTCAACTTCCTTAGCTAGATCCTCCCTTTGAGCATGCAGCATACGTTGTGAATCCAACAGCTGCTTCTCCAAGTCCTTGGCAGTCGCTTCTACTTTGACTAATTGTGCTTCATAGTTCGCACACATATCACATGACGGCTCGAAGGAACCGGATTCCTGCTGTTGCCGCCTCTTTAATAGAACCTCTTTATATTTTTGTAATTCGTCGTCGGTTGACCTCAGTTTCTCTTTTAAAGCTTTTATCTCCTCCTCGAGCGGAACAACCAACGAACGTAAAACCTCCGCGTCTTCTTGCGCCTGCGAAACAACATAGCTTTTATCTACGTCGCAGTAAATGTTGCAAATGTTATCGCTGTAAGACAAGCGTTGATCTTAAAGCGTCTAAAGAAAATATTAGTACTGTTAAATATATTACGAAAAGCATATAAATACCTAAGTAACCCACTTAATTCATTATATTTTAATACAAAGAACTTTATTTTAATTTAAAACTATTTTAAAAAATTCTATTAAACAAAGTTTATGAAAAAAGGGTTAAATAAAAACTTCAAGTTAAAAAATTAAAAATTAAATAATAAAGTTAACTTTTAACTTATAGTTAATTTTAAATGATTTAACTTTTAACTTTAACTAAGTTATTTTTGAAACATAAATTTAAATTTAACTTTTTTTGAATTAAAAATGTATCTATGTACAGAAAAACTAAAAGAAAAATACATTCCTAAAAAAACATTTCTTTGTTATTTTATATAAACTTAATTTATAAATAAAATATGAAAATTTTGTTTGATGATTCATATTATAATTATTTTGAGTAATCTAACTTTAAACACTTACGAATTTTTAATTTAATATGAATAATGCTTTTCAAGAATAATTTTTTATTTAACTTAATTTAATTAACGTAACTTTTAATTGAATTAGTTTTTTGTTCGTGTTACCTTTAATGTAACTAAATTAATTTTATAAGCCATTAATTTTAATTTAATTAAAAAAATATATTGCCAACCCTGATAAGAAATAAATAAATTAAGTGGACTTTATTTAGCGCTAGTACATTACAAATTTAACAAAAAGGATTAATGCTTCATGCAATTTTAGATTTACGTACATATTTTTTTACCTTCCTCATGCTCTCTTCTAAATTGTCAGGGCCTAGAGACAAAGAGTCCGCGCCTAATTGGGAAACCACTTTTCTAGCTAATGTCTTAGTTACAGTAGACAACGAGATTTGCGGCCCGTCCGTCGGAGGATCGCGCGGCAACTGCGTTTTCAGCAACGCGTTCTCATCTTGAAGCCTTGAAAGAGTCAACTGCAATTTGGACACCTCGCCGATGAGCTGCTTCCTCGAGCAGGAGGACTCCTCCACCGTTTCATGTATGACTTGTTGCAACGATGCTATCTCCTCCTGGGCCTTCCTCTTCTCCATCATTATATCATTTTGTATCTTAAGATCCGCAACAACTAGTTGACTCTTAGCCTCGTCCAGCTCATTCTTCAGTCTCAGATTTTCCTTCTGCAGGCCCATATTTTCCTCCAGTCTCCGCTTCAATTCCTCTGCAAAACAAATTGATTTCTGGACTCAGTTTAACTGAAGAATTAATCGCGCCAGGATTTAAGTCACTCATGTTATGTACCTTCCTTCTGAAGGAACAATTCCTTCATCTTAGCCCTTTGTACATTAAACTCCTCTCGCATCTTAACGTTCTCCGACTCTAATCGACTGATCCTCGCCTGTGGCTCCTCTGAATTGTAACAGACACTCTCTTAATGAAGTTAAATCGCATCGCAAGGGGGAATCTCTCTACGTTAACAGACACACAACGAGGGACAAGTGGAGTAAAGTGCGCTTTCCTAACTGCCGCGTTTAAACATCACGTTTCCTCATCTTTTCTCTCTCTCTTTCTCTTTCTCATACGACGAAGACCTAGGCAAGAATTACCGCTCGATGACGTACCGTTTCCATTCGCTCTGACCGTCCGATCGTCCTGGTTCTCCATCGTTCGATCACTTGGCGCGGACGAGGGTGACAACTTTGCCGAGGTGGGTCACTGCCACGGACACAGATTCGGAGAGCATATCTCGGAGCTCATCCGAGTCTGGTGGCCACCTCTCGACGACGACGACGATGACGACGACGACGACGACGACGACGACAATGATGACAACGATGATGACGATGACGGCATGCCGACAGGCCAGTGATGTCACTGGCTCATAGCGACTCCAGCGAAACCTGGTCCTGATGAAACACGAACGAGGCACTCGAGAATGAAGATCACGGACAGTCACAGATTTCACAGAAGCGAGCTCGAAAACCGGGATCGACTTTGCTCGGGCGTCCAGTGATTTTGCTGGATTTTGCTAAACGCTGCGTCCACCACTTATATATATAATTGGTAAGACCTGCTCCTCCCGGCTGCACCTTCCGCGTTCACAATCATTCACGATTTTCCATCTCTGTCTGTCCCTTCGAGAATGACGTATACCTGTCTTTCTCTCAGAGTGTAGAAAGTGCGAAAAAGTACAACCGAAGCGGTGCAGCGCGGTGCTCCTCAGTCGATTAATATCGACACTCTCGATCGTTCGAATCGATACTCTAATCTCGCTGTACAAGATGTTGAAAAATTACGCGGGGCATACCGCAAAGTGTTCAAAAATCTCAAAAACTAGGAAAACCTCAAAAACTTTACCGATACATGTGACATTTGGTATATAAGAGTTTTTGAAGTCACTGACTTCGAATGTAAAATCAAAATTTCGAAAAACAAAATGGCGAGTCCAATATGACGAAATAATTCATTAAAAATTTCTAAGGTCGGTATTCATAGTCGATTTTTTTATTTAAGACCATCTTAAGACGGTCTTGAAATAAAAATCAACTATGAATACTTGCCTATATCAATATTATATCCAATATTATACCAAGATGTCTTGTATCTTGAGATAATAGCCCTAGTGAAAAAAGTTCTTATAACATCTTTTAATAATATTTTTAAGAATTTTTCATATTGTAATTTAGATTTATAAAAATTTTTGAAAAAAATGCTTTAAATTTCAGATTAACATCTGATTTTATAAGTTTTCTTTAGAAATCATGAGAGCGCTTAAAAATCTTAGAATATCTAATGTCAATAAATCAATCGTGAAAGTATTTACGATAATGAAAGAAGCAAATAAACTCCAATTAAAACGAGCTCGAAACGTTTGCTTAAATAAATAGATACCATATTTGCTTGCTTTAATTAGCCTTGTTTCTTTCATTATTATTGTAAATCTTAGAATATTTCAGAATTCACACGTATCAAAGAATTCGTCTAGACAGAATGCAGTTTCTGAAATGTTCCAATTCATATAAAAAGTCGAAGAAATTTTTTAAAAAGTCATGAAATTGTATAGAAATTATGAAGAATTCTAAGGAAAATTTTAGCAAGGAATAGATCTTTCTTTATCACGGCTCGATTCCTCATCAATGTTGGCAAAAATATTACTTGTTGTATTTCGAACGAAGGAAATAAGTATCACCGACATAGGAGGGAATCTCAAATTTCGATTCTCACTCGAATTTTAGAGATTTATTCGAGTGTCTCGAAATTCGCAAATTAAAATAATGTAACAAGAAAGTTCTCGAAAATTTAAGTAAAACGATAAATTTTTATTTTAAACAATGTATTTTTTTCTTAGACATATAAAGTTGGTCTCACCATTTCCAATTAAATTTAAAAATAGCCAACTTTAAAATTGAACACATTATTTTCCTCGTCCATTTTCTGCAAATTATAATTTATTTATATAAAATGTGATACTACAAATAATAATTAATTTTTCAATTAAAATAATTAAAAATTAGATTAGGATGATCAGTTTTAAATTCTGCAGGTGATATATAATATATAAATTTAATCCGGGAATGAGGTCCTACGCGTTTAAACTCATGGCCGAGAAAAAAAATTCGCGCGCAAGCAGCGGGAAAAATTTCCCTATGCAAATCGCGGACACCCTGTACATCGTGTTCTAAACAGTGCGCTTTTTCATCAACAACAAAAAAGTCACGAGTCGTTTAAATTGTCACGAGACGGATCGCCCGTTGCAGAAACGGAAGCTCCGGTGATTCGCAACAGTGTCGCGTACTCCTGACAAACGTTAAAATTGTCCCGGTTGAAAAGCGCGTTGCAATCGATCCCGATCGACGTGCTCCCTCTCGAACGCGTGACGAGCGAGAAATCGCGAACCGTTGGAGGCAACCGTTCCGGCGCAGATTAACTGTCAAGAGTGTCATCGAGCCGCCCGGTGACGTATGACTCCGAGTTAGTACGCAGAGAATTTGCGGCTGGCGACCGAGCCCGCAATGGCGATGTGATTGTCGCGCGTCGATTCTCCTGAGTCACTCCCGTGAGCTCGGGTCTCGTTCTCGACTAAACGCACGCCGAGCCACCGTCGAGATTGGAAGTGGGAGAGGAGATAGGTATTTGTTATTCTCCCGTGTGTTGTTCCCGCGTATTTACGCAGTTGCGCGCGATGTTGTCGTGAACGCCGTCGGTCCGGTGCCGACCTGTGATTGCCCGCCGGTGATCGCCACAGATCATATAAGGTGATCGCTTCAACGTCGAGCATGTCACCCCGCGACGCTCGTCCCGGACGGCAGAGATTCGAGTGTTGATTTGTTTTTCTTCAAGGGAACGGCGGCGCCGCGCAGTTCGACGAGCGCCATGAGCACACTGTGGAAACCCTGGGCGGAAACCTTGAAGGCGGAATCGACGGAACCAGCGATCATGAAGAGCCTAGACAGCTGTCTGGATCACGACTTCGACGATCTACCCGAGTTCGCTCCCAATCCGTTTACCATGAAGAAGAATTCCCTGGTGACCTCTTGCACCAAGTGCCATAATAACAACAACAAGAGTTTCCTGTTGCTCGACGGGCAGGAGATTCTGCAGGTCCCCGATGTAGAGGAGTTTGTAAGAAAGTTGAACTGCACGGAGAATGACACAAAAGTCAAAGTCGTATCGATATTTGGTAATATGGGTGATGGCAAGAGTCACACCATGAACCAGGTGTTTTTCAAGGGCGAGGAGGTATTTCAAACATCAAACGAACAAAATTGTTGTACGTTGGGCGTCTGGGTAGCATTTGATCCAATTCTCAATGTTGTTTGTTTGGATACGGAAGGTTTACAAGGTATAATATACTTTGTGTTATTATTCTCTAAAATTCACCCTCAGAATGAATATGCGGGTTTGAAACAAAGCTTGTGACTCTAAAACCAGCAACATTCATTAAAAATAAAATATTCAATAAACAATATCAAAATGTAAAATCATTAACTATAATGTAGATAAATGTTTCAGGGATGATGGATAAAATGGGCCGATTTTTTGACCATCAAAGTGAAAAGTATAAAAATAGTATGTTCTCTTATAGTTTTTAAGTTTCTTTCTGAATTTGATTCTGACCTTTACAAAATTTTAATTTATCAGGAAAGTATTAAAATCAGTACATAACACCAATTTAGAACGATGTATTTTGTTAGTTTTTTATTATCACTAATTTTTTTTTATAAAAACTCGTGAGTCACGAATCAAGAAAATTTGGATGTATGTATGCCATATTTATTGCTAATCAATTTTGCATTATTAAGAAAGCATGGTGAAAAGAACAAGTTTATCTGAAAAAGAAAGATGAGATTTAAATTTTTAAGTATAGTTTTTCAAAATTTTTTCCCTGACTATCAATAAAATTTCATGAAAATTTATGATTTTCAAGGATTTAATTCTTATATTTTTTTAACTAAATTAAATTAAAGCTAATGGCTTATAAAATTAAGTTAAAAGTTACATGAACAAAAATTAAAGTCAATTAAAAATTAGGATTAAATTAACAATTAATTTATGAAAAGCATTATTCATATTAAATTAGAAATTTGGAATTTTTTAAAGTTAGATTACTCAAAACAATTATAATATGGATCATCAAATAAAATTAATATTTGTAAATTATATTCATATAAAATAATGGTTTTATGTAAGAATGTATTTTATTTATTGTTTTTATATAAACTTTTTTTTTAATTAATAAATTAAATTGTGTGTTTAAAAAATAACTAGTTAAAGTTAAAAATTAAATCATTTAAAACTACATGAGTTGAGGCTCTGCGCATAATGGAGGAATATTAGATATTAGAAATAGGTATTTTAGAATTAATTTCCTTAATGAACACTATCGATAAATAATAAATTGTATTGTGTCTTGTACAACACATTTATACCTCACCTTTTATTCGTATCCATTGTGCATTACATTTAATGTTCATTGAACTGATTCTAAAATTTTTATTTTTATTCCTAATATCTAATATTCCTCCATTGTGCGCAGTTGTTAACTTTTAACATTTTAACAGTTATTGTTTAATCTTGGTTTTACACTTTCATTAGCATACCATTCTCATAATAACTTCTACATTTTATAGCCTTCTATACTAATTTTAATACTTTCCCCACAAATTAAAATTTTTTGAAGGTCAAAATCAGATTCAGCAACTCCTATAAAATTACAAAAAAAAATAATATGCGTTTTTACTTGCTATTCCGGAAGCCAAAACCGGTCCGTTTTACTCATCGTTCTTTTCAAGATTTTTAAAAATACTTTAAGATAAGGAAAATAGTCTCCAGATAAACTCACGTACTCATGAAAAGTTTCAAAATAACATGTTCACTCGGGTATTGATTGTCTGTGCCAAATTCTACAAGTTTACATTGTTTACTGTAGGTGTTACAAATTGTGAGAACGAGCGGACGAGATTGTTACTCAAGGTACTTGCAATCTCCGACATTGTGGTTTATGGAATCCATTCTGAAAGGTTAAACAGGGATCTGTTCATGTTTTTGGGTACCGCGTCGCGTGCTTACAGTCGTCATTTTAAAGCCGCCTTACAAGCGATAGGGCAGAAGGAGGGAATCTCTATCTCGTTGAGCAAGCTCGGACCGAGTATCATAGTGCTACACGAAACCAGACACACCATACCTTTGATCAACAGTACATATTGCTACTCTCTCAGAATGACAGTAATTTCAAACTGAGAACCTTATTATATGACTGATAATTGTCTCACCGTTTATGACAATTGATCAATTGATTCTTTTACAGACGGATCGGAAAGCGCGGAGGACATCCTGAGAGCTAAATTCACGCAGATGGGCCTGGAGATTGACGCTTTTAACTCTATTAAATACATCGGTTTGCAAACGGTGAATGATACGACGGATTATGAACAATTGCGGTCCGCGATTGTGAACGAATTGAACAACACAACGGTTCGTTCAGCTAGAAAACCACACCTGGTATACAACACACTTAAGAACCTGAACGACCAGTTATCTAGCGAAACAGAGAGCGTTTCCAATACTTTATTCCCGGATCAGTATTTTACTTGTCCCGTCAAATGTCTCAGCTGTGATAATGGCTGTAATAACAGTATGGGACATCTTTGTGATGGAAAGCCACACAGTAGTAATACCAGGTTGGTAGTTTTAGTTTTTTAACAAATACAAGACTCGATCAAGACTAATGAGATACAAGTGCAATTATTAATGCACAATTCAAGTTATAAAACTTCAAATTTATTAAACACGAAAATAATCAAAATTATCGTTCAAGATAATTTTGATAAGACGAACATTTCTACTCACTTTGAAGTCATCTTCAACATAACATAGTTTTTTTTATGTTGCTTTAATCATGTAACTTTCCCCTTGGATTAATGGCGTTTGTGTTGCAATAGGTGCAAGTTCCAGTGTCAATATGAAAATTCGACATATATATGCAAAAGGTGTTACAAGAACGGAAACGAAATTGAGGTGAATAGACGATATTTTGAGGAAAATCAGAACACCTGGTATAGTTTCGCTAAAAATGCCTGGTCAGGATATGTCATAGAATGCCCGCATTGTGGAGAAATCTACAAGAGTAGGCAGTACTGGTATGGCAATAATCCAGAGGACGTCGCTATACGCAAGAAGATCACGCACGTGTGGAATATAGTAAGTATTTCATCGAAAGGTGAAAAGTTTTTTGTCCTCAACATATTTTCTTCTATTGAAATTACTGTAATTCTTTTTTTGATTCTTAACTTCAACATTCGTATTCTCTTTCAGTCGAACCGTTCTATAGCTCCTCAGAATACAGCACAACGGGTTATCGATAGCGTTTCGTACATCACTGAGGCCATGACGAATGTTTCTCTGCAGCCGACAAAAGCACTGAAAGCCTGGGCCGCGGATCAGGTGGCGCCGTCCTATTGGCGACCAAACAACGAGATAAAACAGTGCTATCAGTGCAAAATCTTATTTAGCCCGACAGACGACAAGCACCATTGCCGCGATTGCGGAGAAGGTTTTTGCGCGCAGTGCTCGTCAAAAACGAAATGCGTGCCCAACAGAAATTGGTATTCGCCGGTTCGGGTTTGCGACACGTGCTATGAGAAGGAGACAAACGGTTCCAGCGACGACTCTCTCGAACCTCCTGTCGAGGACGTTGGCGTGCGAAAAGTGACGGAGCATGTGGTGTCAACATTTAGTGCGGTTGGAACAGTTTTCAGTTATTCCAAATGTGAGTATAAACATCCATTAATGGCAGTGTTGCATTTAGATAATTTAAAATAACCTAGATAAATTACATGTAAATTATCTTTATCTTGGATAAGATAAGGATAATTTAATTTTTAATTTACATAGAAAAAAGAGAAAATTATGTTTTATCTAGATAATTTTAAAACAATATCGCTGTTGAGCAAAACAATTTAGAATATAACATATTTTTATTTATAAATTTTTATTTCTTAAAAACAAACTCAAATAATTCAATTTGATAAAATATATTTTTCTCTTTTATTTGGATTAATATCCAAATAAAAATCGCAGTTGAAAAATATAGAGATCTGTGCAATCTGTTGTTTCACTTAAAAAAATTCTCTTGTTAGAATAAATGATAACATTGAGGTTGAAACTAAGAGAGAGAGAGAGAGGGGATATAATACTTTATATTCGTTCATTAACTCATAATTAACTTTGATAATTTGAAAAAATAATACTTTTTTATCTAAGATAAAGATAGAGATAATGCACATTCTAATAATCTAGGTAAAAATAAAATTAATCCATTTTTTCATCTAGATGATTATCTAGATAATTTTATATAGATAATGACAAACACTAGTGATTATGGTTATTTATATCACAGAATCGTGTAATTCTCGGATAAACTATGAATTTTTTCCATTGGCACAGCGTTTATAAAGGATACCGTTCGACCATCTTATTGGATACCGGATTCGGAGGTGGTTAGCTGTTGCGTCTGCGAACGGAAGTTCTCCGACATACTTCCTTTACACCATTGTAGAGCTTGCGGACGTGGGGTGTGTCAGGAATGCTCGCAACATCGTAAGCCTGTACCTCATCGGGGATGGGATCATCCCGTTAGGATATGCAACGCTTGCGTTTGAAGTCGTTTGTCGGCGTCAAGGAAAATGAAATTAAAAAAATTAAGATCTCGGTAAAAGAAGATATTAACTTGAAACGAAACAAATCTCATTTCTTTCACGTTGCTTTTGTAAGCTAAGCAGACGTTATACTTGACTGTGAGTATAGAATATCTTAGATTTTTATTGCCAAATTCCGTAGTTGACTGGCGTAGTTTTTTGGACGGACTTTTTATTGTAATTTAAATTTTAACTTTTAAATTCTAAATAAAATTTTCAATTCGATATTTTTTTATTTCTCACAATTTTTCTATTTTTATCTTTAACGATGTAAATGACTAACGCAGCTTTATGATGAAAAATTTCTGAAAAATGCAAATTTATTTATGTATTTTTAATATTAAATTATATAAATAATGTTTTATTTATATATTTAATATTTAATATATTTAAAAATGTTTTTTTAAAATTCTCATTCGATACATAATATCGAATAAGAATTTTAAAAAAATATTTTTTTAAATTTGAATTTGAAAACATCAGAATTTAAATAATTTTTAAGTAATTAAGTGATTTTAAGATAAACGTTCGAAGATATGTATCTATGTATGTATCCATTAGGACGTTTACCTTTTATAGAATCATAAATTCTAAATTGTCAGAAATTCAAACAAAAGTTTGTCTGAAAGCTGTCCCTTGCTTAACTCGGTTTTTATAATTAGAAGATAATTTTATAAACATATAGATGTACATAGATGTATGAATGTGCCATAATTATGGTAATTTTTTTAAAGCAACTTTCCGGCGTGTATTAAAGACATATGATCATTTTTGTTTGAAAGCAACTTCCTGAAGTGTATTAAAAACATATGCTAACTTTAATATACAATTTTATATCTCTGAAAAATGTAGATCAAGATTACGCTTAAAGATTATTCGACGGAAAGCAGATTAAAGATTTATGTTACCGATAGTCCCATATATAATGCACGTTAGCGATTTGTACATATGTATAGTTCTCTGATCTTCTGGTATCAGCGATTGATAGTTGTATGAAAGAGAATCATTTATAAGAAATGTAAATCTCGTGGCTGTGACAATTGTTAAACCGGCAAAGCGTTTGAAAACGCGTATTCGCAAGGCGGCGGACACGCGATAGCGCGTCTTCAAAAGTGGGAATTGTTACTTTTATTATAAATAAATTAAAAGGAATATCTTTATTTTGTTCTGTACATTATGAGCTGCTTTAAATAAAGATCAAATTTTTAAAAAGTAAATCACTATCTTCTTTCATTTTTTATTAATTAAAGGCGTCAATCATTTTCAGGAGAAGCGTTTCCATGTTCACATAACTTCTTATCCATACCATCCTGAACAAAGAACGTTTCTAAGTAATTAACTATAAATTAACAACTTTTTTCGCTGTATGCTATTCTTGTTTAAAAGAACTGATAGAAAAATGATTTAGAAATAGATTTAAACTTTATTGAAATTTTATGATAAAGTTATTGTTTTATTCAACCTATTTGAGCTGTAGAGAAATTATATATTTCTATCGTTTCCTAACAGTATCTCACTGGAAGACATTTTGGCTTTACAATATTAGCTAAAAGTTATTGAAATTAGAAAATTGCAAATTTAACTTTTTTCCTTAAGGACAAATAATTTGATCATGAATATCTGATTTTTGGCTCTGAAACAGTTGCAAAAAAAAATAATGAAAAATTTTACTTGTAATGACTTGTGCAGGGAAAATAATATTTTGCTGCAGTTTTAGGNAGTTTTAGGTAAATAACTTTTAAACGAGTAAGTGGATCTAAATAAATTTTTGCATGAATATTTATTAGAGTTTTATTAGTACACGTAAAAATTTTGAATTTAATTGGTAATGCTTTATTATCATTTGCAAATAAGTATTGCAAAACGCAATTTTACATAAGAATTAAGAGTAAACAAAAAATTAAATAATTTTTAAATCAATAAAAGAATTCTGCTCAAATTTTGCATAGATACTCAAACATAATAATAAAACAATTATGAAATTTTTATATTTTTGGTTTTCGTTGATTAGTGTTTCCCGTTATCTATATAAACTTATCTAAATAATCCTTTAGATAAAGAAATAGTTTTATCTCTTCTTTATCCAGATTATTATATTGTACACTTTCATCTTAATCTTAGATAAAAGAAATATTATATTTTTCAAATTATCTAAAATAATGCAAACAATAACGAGAATAAAATATTGTCCTTGTTTCAACTGGTCTCAACCTCAAAATTACTATTTATCCTAACAAGATAATTTTTTTAAATTAATGATAACAGAGTTGTATTCCAAAATTCACCGCCAGTACTGAACATTTATATTATACGTAATGTGAATTATAGATTTTTAATACCGGCAGTATATATTGGAATGTAATCTACATCAACAATAGTGCACAGATCAGTAGTAGTGCAATATAAAAATTGCTCTAAAAAAATTAATTCTTTTACAACTAACTTTGTCAATCATTACATAATATGTAAATGTGAGGTATATTTATATATTCCTTCTATTTTCTATCTTTAACTTTTATTGATTTAAATTCAAAGAGAAATATTTCTTTGTTAGATTAAATTATTTAAAGAACTTTTATTTCTAAAAAATAAAAATTTAGAAATAAAAATATAATATTATTTTCATATCCAAATAGCATATTATTTTCATATCCTAAATTATTCTGCTCATATTTTAGATAGCAATATTATCTGGAAATTTAAATAAAACCATATATATTTTTATTTTTTATCTAGATAAATAAAAATTAAATCATCTTTAGCTTATCAAAGATAAATTTACATGTAATTAATCTTTATCTATCTAGGTAATTTTAAGTTATCTAAATACAATACTCGCAGATAATGGAGCCAAAACTGGTCCTTGTGCATTCCAGTTGCAAATTTTCCCGTTCGAGTCGCGCGCTAGGCGAATCGAGACAAGCATATCGAATCGCGATAGATCGCGCATGGAGTGCCCTCCGGCGGCGAAGAGGAGGGGATCGTACACGCGATGACGTCAGAATATGGCGTCTCGATCAGCTGGATGTTGTGTAGAGTGTGCCTGCCTGCCATGCCCGTCTCGCGAAAAGTAACGGAGACCACCGTCTGCCCACCGTGATACGTGAGTTATCCCGTCCGCGCGATCGCCGATCGCGCGGCCCCATCGTCATCCCGGCAACCG
>QKQZ01054736.1:0-10555 GCA_003595255.1 Solenopsis fugax | reverse complement strand
CCCGAGACGCCTGGTGGGGAGCTGTGGCAAACGCAGTCCCCGACGGATCACCGAGACGGTGCAACGCGTTCCGCCGGCTCCGCTCGGTACTCGGACGAGTCCTTTGCCACGTGACCGTCATCATTAGAAACCGCACTGATTCAAAGATCCTCGATTAGGTTTCCGCGACGATTAGACAAGATTCAAGGGGTTTTTTCTATCCAAAGGTACTTTGACAAGAAACTCTCTCAGCTAATTCCGGAAATCAGAATTTTGAAAAAATGGGAATAGGGATCGCATGACTATGACAGGACAAGGTGAAAGGACTGTTGAAACCGTGAGATCCGTCGCGAGATTTTAAAGTGCACCCTGAAGAATTAAGTAACAGGCGTTTGCGCGATCGTTTCGCGGCTGGACACGTGATTCTCGCGGGGGTGGCGCACCCCAAGGCCATCGTGAATGGTGCTGAAAGGTGATGAACGTGTTTTCCTAAGGCCGTTAAGGGCGGTTCGTGATGTTTAGCTGCTACGGGAGATTTTAAGTGTACGGATTATCGGCGATAGACTACGTCCTGATAAGGTAAATCCTTCATTTAGGCTTAAAATCCGATGCTTTCGTTTATATTTTCTGGAATGCCTTTGATGTTTGTTAATCTAAAAAATTATTGCAGATCTATGAATGCCTTGTGAATTAAGTAACTTTTTTTTGTTAGTCAGATGATAATCTGTTAGCCTTTGTTCTTAAATATTGCATATCTTACTCTATTTTACAGAATATTTTTAAGCTGCTATTATTTTTCTCATTTAGAAATTCTTTAATAAAATTGAAATAATTTGCGTTTAATTGTTATTTGAATAGATATGTAATATTTTGATGTCCATAGTTACACAATGCGGTTTGCATCAAGGTTCTGAATTAAGGAAACAAATTTCATTCGATACAGATTGAAAAAAATAAATTCTTTTATCTCCTTACAAATAGATTAAATGAGAATAATCGTTTGTCGTTTAAATCTGATTTTTAATTTATTTTGCTTTTTATTGATTGTTTCAAATAAAATTTAAATTAATCGATCGAATTTGTTTCGTTCAGCTAAAATGAAATGTAATTAATTCGAATAAAGATTCACAGATAAATGACAACCATTCCGAAGTATATCAACAAAAAATTATTATTGTTATCAATAAAGTTATTAATGTTATCAATAATCCATAAACTCGTTACAAAAATTATAAGTTAGATTCAAAGTTTGCATCGCAATGGAAATAACGAGCATTTAACCGTAACTGTATAAAGCTAGATTTCTATAAATAAACGTGCACGAGAGGCAACAGAAATTTTCTACTGTATCAATTCCTTTGTATATGATTCTAGATGAATGTATACTTATACTGATATATGTACATCCAAAAACGTGGTATCCAACTGCGGAATTAATTCTTCACAGAGTTTGCGACGATGCAGCGAGACAGTTCGACGCGATGCCTTCTCAAAGCGATCCGCGAACAATTATCCGCTACGTTTTTCAAAACGAAAGCTACCGTCGGCTTCTCCTTTTTCTTTCTCTCATAGCGCTTTTATGCTCGCGATATTCATAGCCCGCGGCGAGAGATCGTAAAATGTGACTGTTTCGCAGATATACCTCCTGTCTCCGCCGCTTCGTTCCTTCGTTTTAAAACGACGGAAATAGCAACGGTTTGCGCAATATCGTTTATTCCTGCTTTCGCTTTCCGCTTTTCTGAGGCACGCTCTCGTGAAAATCTCGTTGTTAAAGTTCATTGAAAAACGGATAGATTTTGTGATGTGGCGTTAATTAAGAACGCGAATCATAACTTTATATCCTACCTTTTTACCAACAGTTTTCGTTGCTGAATGTCTGATTCGAGTTGCTTCGTGATATTTCTTTACACGTAATTTTAGAATTTCACGCTTGATATTTTTTAAATACAAATAATAAGAGCTACATCAAAATTCCCATGAACAAAAGGCGATATCAAAATTCTGGCGAATAAAAGGTCGTTCATAATTAATAAAGTGAAAATAAAGAGATTTTTATTAAGGAGATATTTCGAGATTAATGATTGACAATTAAAAGTGTAACAAAGGTAATATAATGAGAAGCAGATTTTTCAATTATTATGTTAATGCAAATTGTTTTCTTTGTTGATATTATATCAATTAATCAAATTCTAATTATTCTCCATGTATTAAGATTGCGTAGTGATAAAAAGATGTAGAGAAGCATAAAATGTAATTAAATATTTTATAAACGTTTTGTGTATTTTTAAAAGATAGATAGATAGAGTACTTTTAAATCAGTTTAAAATGAGATAAGAGATGTAGTGAAGACTTAACAAGTTCAAATTACACGTAGGAAGTTTAATTACTTTTAAATAAGCGCGCGCGGTATATCTTTCTNCCCCCCCCCCATATTTTCTCACGGTACAACACGCGAAATAGGATGAGAAAGGTAATCATTCGAGTTATCCTGCCGCGAGATTCGCGTTTTCCAATAATTATGGAGCAACCAGCCTGCCAAGTCATTTATCATTTAAATATTAATTCGTTGTTTTTCGCACGAGAAAGTACACTTTCTTTTTGATTGATTCCGCTGGCCGACATCGGCCGAGCTATCGGTGCAGCGCCATTGAATTTTTAACGGTAAATACGCTTGTTTTTCCTGCTTCCTTTCTTCCGGACGAGTTAGCGATAACAGATATAATTCCTCTCTCGCTTTTGTTACGATCTCTCATTTTTTATATGTAATTTACATATGTCTATCAACATAATATTTGATAAAAAGCTTCAGTCTTAGTAATTATTATAATTATTACATTAGCTTTTTAAAAAGTATGTGCTCCAAAATAATATCAGGAGTAATATAAAGTCTATCACGATCTAATTGAATGGGAATGCCGAAAACTTTTTTTACGTTTGTAATTCTATTATGAAATATATTTCTAAAAAGCGCATGCTTTGAACAGGTGGTGCTTAAGTCGTAAAAGTTACTGCCGAAAGTTACCTCAGAGCTCTCGCGTTTCAACGAAGTTTATCATTACCGAGGCTGCAAGGTGCGGAATTATCACTCGCGTTAAAACTTCATTTCTCCGCGATGCGGACAATAAGTCGCGCGGGTTTCACCATTTAATTCAGACTATTAGGAACACTAATCAGCGTCAACAAGTCTTTCGGTGCGGTGGGTCGCGCCGAAGAAACGCGCGGTAGGTGAAGAGCGTGATATACGTCCGATTGCGTAAATCTCGTCCTACCCCTCAAAAGCGAGGGAACGAAATTAGCATTGACTCAACTTAAACTACTTAGGAGAAAGCGGGCGCGCTCGCGCCTACCCCGCACCCCTTTATATGGGAAACTTCATAGTTAGATTAACTCGTACGGCAAAGTAAGTTACAGTACGTGACGCATCCATTTTCCTGCAAGCTTTTTTCCTCTTATCTCGCTCCTCTCATCTTCGCGGTTTAAGCGCGACTCGCCAGCCAGTCACGCCGCCGTCGCCTCGCGTCAGCCGTGCGCTTTATAAGATTTATGCGGAAATGATATTACACGAGAGAGTGTGTTACACGAGACTAAAGGGGAACTGCGCTTGTCGAGCGGTTAATAGCTGGGGCGATAGGTATTTGTGCGTGTACATAATTTATAAGCGTATTAATTCATATAGCCTCTCTCTGAACCGCCAGTGTTCTTAATTCTATGTCTATAATGTCTTCGATTACATTCCACTTGTACGATTTTGTGTATAATAATTGTATGCTTTCGATATTATATCGGGACTGCTCGACGACTTTAGAATAGAAATTAACATTACACCGCATTTTTTTTTTTTTTTATTAACACGTTTAGTCTTTTCTTGTTTTCGAATCGATCTCGTGACACAAAGACGACTCGATATTTTTGTGCCATCTTTCCGGTATCGCTATTTCTGTAGATTAAAGTCAATCAATTTTTATGGTTCAGTTTCTTCATTTTTTATGAAAGCCCATGTCGAGGAATCTATTTTATGGCCCATCTGATATTTTTACGGGGGAAGGGATTTTTTTTCCCCCGCTCGAAATACTCAGTCAACACACGTAGTTGCTATTTCGGGTTTAAGGTCGGCAATGTACTCTGTTGGAGTTGTATTGCCGGTTCAATCTTTGTACCGTAAATATAGATTAGTTTAAGCGGGACGTAGGATCGATCGCTCGTAGTCGAGCTAATAGGTTTTCAGTCGGAAGGAAGGTCTACTAGTCTCTGCTAGAGTCCGCTTAATTAACCGCGCCAGCTATTTTCTCTTCTATCTGTTCGTTTCTTCCGATAGAGAGTGTGCGCGATATAATCGAAGAAACGATGATAGAGTTCGAGATTTTAATGTAGAAATCTTTGAAATATTTGCCTCGTATTGTTTCATAAAATATATAATGTCGTATATTGTTTATAAAGTGTTATGCTCTTGACAAATTTAATTTATAAAATATGAAATAAGTGATAAAACTAATGTATTATTAATTATATAAATGAAATGCAGATACGAGAGAAAGAGAGAAAATTAATTTATTTTATAATACATTTAAAAATATAATTAACATATAAAATAAAATCATATCCTTTATAATCTGTTTATATCAATTTTATATCGTTCCATTTTAATTAATTTAAAAAATAACATTTGTCATGACAAAATTTAAAGAAATGTAATACTTTCCTAATTAAAAGCATTCGATTTTGAATCATCTATCTATAAATAATTATTAAATTATTGACCGATGACACTTCGTAGGTCAGAATTCGCGAATCGTATTCAAATATAAAATATCGGATTTCTCATTCAATCGTCTCGTTCATTTTACAGATTTATTTCAACCAATTTTCATGTTGTTTCATTTCTACGAATTTATTAGCATTTATCGTAACATTTATTTTTACGACTGTCCACACATTGTGACAATTCTAATATATTCATTAGCATTTATCGACGATAAATGTTATATAAATTGGTGAAATTAGAGAAACCACGAGCCCGTGGTTTCTCTAATTTCACTAATTTATATAACATTTATTTTTACGACTGTCTACACATTGTGACAATTCTAATATATTTATATTTTGGCTTATGTATACAAGATCAATTACTACTGTATCATTAATGCGACACGATTGATTCATTCACATAAAATGTAAATTTAACCGCGTTAGTCCCTCCTCGGCATTCCATTAAAGCGAGTAAAATAAAAATTCCAAGCGCGTCGTAAAAATGGAGCCGCGGAGAACGCACGTAGATCTCCGTGGAGACTTGAGGGTTCAACTATTTATGACGCACCCTGTACACGCCTCGTTCGCCCAAAATGACGGATTTGCGACTCCCCGCTTTTACTCGAGTTCGCCTCGTTTTCGAGTATCGCTTAACTTCCCGCTCATGTGGGTCATGTAAGTACCGAACAGGGAGGTATCGATACACGTACGCACGCGTGCCTGTGTATGGGCAGGTATGTGTGAGTGATATATGTGCGCTTACGTTTAAGGGCGCCGCTTTAACCGAAGAGGGAGCGGAATGCGACTATCGGTTGGGAAAAAGAAAGGACGTGAGAGAGGAGAGAAGAAGGAGCAGCCGAGAGCGAATCGTTTTAAACTACCATCCACTTCACATTCCCGATTTCAGTTAGAGGCTTGTTTATTTCCTTTTTGGGCTTTCCGAGGACTTGCATTATACGCTTGTGCGCCACCAGAATGCAGCGCAACGAGAAGGGGGGCGGGAGGAGATGTGGAAGGGAAGACAGAGGAGAAAGAGAGAGAGAGAGAGACAGAGAGAAAAGAGGATCGCGAGAGTGGACTATCAGTGAACTATCGAGCAGCAGCCTGCTGCCTCTTCCTCTTATTTGCTTCCTTTCCGTCCATTAAGAATCTTGACAATCGATTCGGCATTTTATTCTTCATCCCGATTTATACGATTTTCTGAAACGCCTTTGCCGAAAAAACGAATTATTTCGAACGTTTTCTATCTCTGCGAACGAAAAAAAGAAAAAAAAAAAAGAAAAACTTCAACGACACGAGCCCGTGGTTTCTCTAATTTCACCAATTTATATAACTCGCAGTATATTATTTTTTCTTTTTTTCATTGGAAGTTTGAATTACTTGGTATTACCCAAGACAGAGTAAAACTAGGTCAGTGAAGATAAATTCGTACTGCAGGAAAAGAAGTTTGCAAAACGAATTTATATGTTAAGGACTAGTACACTATATATTATCTCGCAGTCTTGTTTCGCACTTTATGATACACGAGCGGTAATAATGATAAACTCGGGTACTAAGTACCCAAACTCGAAATGATAAAAAATAAACCGATGAAGAATGCATCCCCGTGGCGATGACACGATCGTTGACATGGTCAGACTTTCAAGCGCAATTAACGTTTTAATTCCCCTCTTGCGGCACAATAGACGTTGACGTTGTTTCACATTGCGGGAACAGTTTAATAAACGCGGCATTGTTCAGCTTACGGTTACGAGGCCGTTGAAAAATTTCGATTATTTCGCGTTGGGCGTTGTCGGGGCGCTGTGACAAAAACCGCAATTATCGATATATCGCGGCGCTCGTCGTGTCGCATCGCGTTGCATGTAAAAATTGAACGCATCAGCCATTGAAGGCGAAGGGCGTTAAAGTGATTTATGCTCTCCTCTCGGTTCATATTGTTGCTTCTATCGCGCGCGTTTGCCGCGCGTACATGGGATATCCGGAATTTATTAGCTTGACAACCGCAGCGGCTCACTCTTCAGCAACAAAGAGGATATCGTTCACCTGCTGTAAATTTGCGACGATTACGTTACAACGAGGTCCGCGCGTCTACGGGGATCGTATCTCATCACAGTATAATTTTTGCACGCCACGTTATAAATCTCGCAAAGACAAAGTTTCATCGCGGAAGGAACGTAATATCGGTTCATTTTTTTTTTTAAGTTTTTTTGCACTTTTAGTTGTCGCACGTTTTTTTTTTATTTTTTTCCAGAGTTTTTTTAATATTCATAGTGCTTATAGATGTTAAGTGTTTAGATGCCTTTTAGAGTAACAAATGAAATTAATGTATAGATAGAATAGTTTTTCTGTGGAATCTATAAAAATATAAATAGCTATAGATCTGAAAATAATTTTATCGGACCATCGAAATAATTAAAGGATTTCCTAGGAGAACCAAATCAATGTTTTTTTAAATTTGAATTATCAAATTACTCTCTATTAGTAGCATCGAAAAATGGAAACTCTTCAATTATACGATGTTTAAACACGATAATAATACTACAAAAAATTGGGATATTTTAGCAATCCGCTTGAGTGCCACGTAATTGTTTTAACAATAAAACAATATTTTCAGATTTCTATTTATGCATTTTGCTATTCAGTTGCATTAATCTGACAGTTTCATTGAATCATATCCGTCAAACAAAAAATACTCAGGGAGAGGGATGAGCGAGAAAGAGATGAGAGGGCGTTATACGAGGGCTTTACATATTGGGGTTTATAGGGTAACTCCGAAAATATTGGACTCAATCTTGCTAAAATTAGGAAGTCAGTGAATAATGCAGTATCTACGATCTGTGGCGTCCTATGTGTCACTCCACCATACCAGAAGAAGAACGACGGGGGCGAGAGCGGGATGTGATGGAAGAACGGTGGCGGCGAGGGTGAAGAGCAAAATCGTTTAGCACGCGATCTTCTCGTAATTCTGCACGCCAGCGCCCCGAACACGCTTCTTCTTCGTTCCTGTCCGACGTGTTACACGTGTTACACGCCGCTGCCACGCGAACGGAGGGTGGAGATGCACTCCTCTTCTCCACGGCCTTCAGCGCGGGCATCGCACGCGTCGCACGCGAAGCCTAATTGATCAGTGGATCGTTAACACGCTCTCGCTCTCTCTCTCCCTCTCTTTATCTCGATCTGCTTCTCTTTCTCTCTCACTCACTTATTCATACACACACACACACACACACACACACACACACTTCTCTGTCTCTCTCTTGCTTTCTCGTCGGCACCTCGGACGGATTGATTATTTGCAGGAGCTCGATCGATGTACGCGCACGGCACGACTCGAGCGAGCATCGCGAATTTACAACCCCGACTCATCTGTGTGTTACGATGCTGCATTTTACACTTAAACCGCTTAACCCGTTTTCGGCCAATGTTACGAAAACGCAACACTTTTTGTGGACTCATACAATGTCACTTTGTACAGAGAAAGGACTCATGATAATTTCATTTTAATTTCTATCTCGTGTTTCATTTTATTACAATATATATTGAAAAATATATTATACTATATATAAAAACATGTAAATAAAAAGAGAGTTTAATTAAGTTTTAGGTCATGCAGATTTTATTTAATTTAATTTTTTTTTAGATGCGGTTTTTGTACGTTATAATAACTTTTTTAAGTATCGTAATAATTTGCGGCAAATTTCGATTACTTAGAATTAATTAATTTTTATACACAAGCCTCAACCTCAATTCTTTTCAAAAAGTTATTCGATTAATGTCTTTAGTAATTTTCTTTTATAGTACAAGCACTTTTAGCTACAATATATATGTGTGTATGTGTGTATGAGTATAAAATAAAAAATTAGTTTATTGTGCATGTTTCAAAGTTTAAGAAGTTGAATAACATAGGATTATATCATATATATAAATATAAGAAACGACAAAAAGAAAAAGATGTCACGCTTACATGCAATGTCGACAAACGTCTCTATAATTGCAAAAAGCCGCGGGGTCAGTGCAGAAGATATTACTTTGCTTATAAGCGCCAGATGTTACTTACCACCACAATTTTCCACGTTTCGTCCCAGGTCGTCTCGCGAGATCTCTTTTGGCCCTCCATTCAGTCTTTCACGCGTCTGTTTCCCTCTGTTTCTCTTTCTCTTGCCATACGAATCCACCGTGATCCGACGCCGCTTTATACGGCCGGCTATTTCACTACCCGGACTTTTCCGGAGGTGGCTGTCGTCGGGTCCGCTATCAAAGACCGCAGGTAGCCTACAGCCGCCATCGCTGTCGATGCAATTGCGACTGCAACATGGGGTTTTTGAATGTATCGAGTGCACTTTTCTGTATCGAAATTCGCGAATGAGTAAGGGAAATGTGGAGGAAAGCCAAGGGCTGGTATACGTGACCTGAACCGTCTGTTTTTGAGAATCGCGAGCGCGACCATCTACCTCATCGAATTGGTTTCCAGCAGGCGGCTGCAATATCGCTGATTGCATTGAGCGTAACGAAGAAACAGCTTGAATTTTTCTTGCCTATGAAATCTTGCAGCAATGTAAGGCTCAGTCAAAGCATCAAAGCTTTTAATGAATATGTTAAATTTTAATAGGTTTTGCACTCTGATCAATTTAAACTGACTGTTCCAAGCTAACACGACTGTGCTGGAATCGAACATTTTACTATTCTGTGATATCAGAATATTATTAAATTATTTTAAAGCACTTTAAAATTTATACAAAAATTCGAGTAGTTTAATGTCGCGTTCATATCTCGATTTTCGCAATATACTTTTTGCTAAATCTCTTTAAACATTCACATGTTATAATTTATCGTCAACATATCGAATCGTTTGAAAGCATGAAAGAATGCAAAATGACATGTGTCTAATTTTATATAAAAAATTTAACCGTTTATTTTTGTTTATTTAAAAAAAATACTTGCCTAAAAATATTGTGACCGATTTGAGGAAATAAATCAGGAAAAGCGAATCGGGAGAGAGGAGGGGAAGAAAATATACAGATACCGTGAAATTTAATCTTACATTTCATCCGGATATGCTCTTATATTCGCGGTGGATCGGACGGACTTCCGCGTGCAAACGCTTGCTTAGGACCACGGTGCCTTTTTCGAATCCGGGGCACCGATTTATTTACGCGACGCGTATCGCGCGATCCCGCGAAATTGAATCGCGCACGCGTTCGCTGTACCGCGACGCGATGGGATTCGGGCGATACCCCGGCACGTTATCAGTGGGGGGTATTGTTGTCATTCGGATGTAATTTACTCGTGTGGTCGAGCTTAAAAGTTACGGTCGTACATTGACATTGTTGCCGTATATTGTGCCGGGGCACAAATGTGCGAGCTTTGTTTTCTATTGTGACAAAGTGATTTAAAAATCGCGTATTATGTTAAAAGCGAGGCCACCGCCTCGCGTTTATACGTTCCGAAAGTAAACTCGTGATCATTGATGACTTTGGGACATTGGTATCTAGTCGTAATGACATAGAGCTCGAAAGAATTGCAACAGGAAATTAAATAATACATCTTAAAACACATGCATACAAAGTGTCTTATGTTACTTTTAAAAAGTATTAGAAAAGTATTAGAATTGAAAAGTATTTTCTTTATGTATTTCTCTTTTTTTTCTCTCATAATAAATTTCGCAGTATTTAGGGTAAACTCGGATAAAATGGCCATAGTTTTTAAAAATGCAAAAAAACACATTTTTATTTTTGTTATTTTTTAATAATGTTTGATATATCACTTAACTGAATCTTAAAGTTAATAATACTATTGAATTTAAAGAGAAAACACTTATTAGAAATCTAAT
>QKQZ01054729.1:1536-34859 GCA_003595255.1 Solenopsis fugax | reverse complement strand
AGCGCATTACGGGGCGAATTACACGGCGCATCGGAAAAGAATTCGCGCGACTTTCTCGGAGTTTTACTGCAAAAGAGATTATGAGTTATCGTACGGTATATAAAGTGTAATAATACCGCCAACCCAGGCGGAATGCCGTCGCGATACCACGAGATTACGTGTATAAGGCGTCGTTTGCAGTTTCCTGCACGCGTTCTCGCCGGCGCCGCGGCGAGAGAATGTATCATTATCTTTTATATTTCGAGAGTGGTTAAGCGCCGCGGAAATGCTAAAATCTAACAGAACCATTCGTTTTCATGGCCCGAATAGCGGTCGGCCGCACGGCGCACCCGCCCGCCAAATCTACATTTTGTTTAAATATAATCATTTGTAATTATAAATTAGGCACTTGCGGTATTTTCGACCGTTCATTGATGTTGCTACATTGTTGTGTAATTATATGTGGAATGCTATAATATTAAACTCGACGTTTAAATGTTTAACATCCGGAGCATTTAACTTTCATGGAATTCCAATCCCGCGCTACGTTGGAATGTCATAAATACATTCGCGAAATTTGAGAACTCGCGAAGAATATGTCGAAAGAAAAAAATGGAATGAATCGCGCGCATCTATTTACGGAGCGTCCATCGCGTTTTTCGCGGAGAAAACGCGCCGCGAGGATTCGCCGAGGCTGCAAAGGGCTGCGAACTGCAGCCGAGAGGAGACGGCGATGCCCGGCTTACGTGCTCTTTGAACGGAGCAGTCTGGAAAGAGAGTTTCTTAAAGTCATTGTGAATTTACGTTCAATCGACGTAAAATAGACTCTCTCGCACGTACACACGGCGCGAATTTCGAGAGGCAGTATTTTGCCGCGGCAAATTTCTCGAACGAAAATCATTGCGTTGCGTCCTGCGTTAGATTTATATGTATTTAAAAGCGCGGTACGCGCGTCATGTTCGGACAGAAAGAAAAATAACGGCCGTCAGTCATGTTTTTTCGCGCAGCGAAATACATATAGTTTTGCATTTAAATATAATTATTTAAAAAAAAAAGGAGGGGGCGAAAAACAACAAAACGCATCCGTGCATACCGCGGAATTGAAAAGGGACGACACGGAGAGCGTGACGCGCAAAATTTCCGAGCAACTTCTAAAGTTTTATCTTACCCTCCAAATCGGGACAATCGCTCGCGTCAAGAACGAATGTTATTAAGCCAGTTTTTAATGGAATCCCGGGGATAGTTTCGAGTAAATCTCTTAGGCGTTTAATAAAGAATTTGGAGCACGAGGAGCGATGTTATAGAGCGAGAGAGGAGGTGGCGTGTCCTACTCGGCGCCGCCGACAATGATAACGGAACACGACAGCCCCGGCTGTTACGTGCCTCCTCGAGAAAATATCGCATCGTAATTCCGAAGCCCTACCATTGAAATTTTAATTTTGTATATCATGCTAACGACGCGCGTGTTTGGGTTCGTACGTGTAGCTTGCGCTGAATGCCCTCTCGTCGGGTATTTTCTTTATGATCGTATATGTACGTCCGCTTCAATTATTCGTTAAGATATTACATCCGGCATCCGCGTACGCCTGATGAAGATTTTATCGGGTTTACGATACGCAGTTGGGACATTCGTATTGAATTTTACGCATATCGGCCACGCAATCAAAACGCAAATTTTTGCGTTAATTTAACACACGATGAATGTGTTTTCAGATGAATGCGTAACACAATTATTGTGTGAAATTAATACAAAGAATACAACACTTTGACACAATAAACAAATTTCCATAAAGGTTAATAAGAGTCAGGGTGCAAAGTTATAAAGGCGTAACAATTAGTTAAAAACTAACTTCTTTTATTGGATAAATTCCACGAATGTTTCAACTCTTTTTGGAGTCATTCTCAATGTATGCAATATTATAAAATTCCATAAGATCTCTTCATCCTCACTAGTCAAATCAAGGTTGAGTCACTAATGATGAGTTACCAAATCCAAAGGCATCTTAAGTTGCGCCTTAATAACTGCGCTCTGACTCTTATTAATCTTTATGGAAGTTTGTTTATTAATTTTCGAAAGTCTAATTTAAAATTTGTTTTATTTTGATACAATATAGAAACAGATTGTGGGACCATATTTTTTTAATGACATTAACATTTATAATACATTGACACGTACATTTTATTTATCTTACAATTCAGATTTATTTTTGTATTATTTATTCATTTATTCGTATATTGTTATTTTAACATTAAAAAACGAGGAATATCAATTCAACACAGAACATTGAATTACTCACTATTACATTATGTACATCTATTTTATATTTATGTTATTTATCCATTTATTCGTAAATTGTATTTTAACATAAAAAAATGATGAATATCAATTAAACACGAAACACTCAATTAATCACTATCACAACATTATGTTAAGTCAATACGCGAGTATATTAAAAATTCAACACATAATTTTAATAACGACCGATTTTGATGTAAATACGAAATATTTTCTACGATGTCGATATTCATCGGAAAAAAAAGTAACGGTAGACCGATTTGTTATTCTTTTCTAATGAAAGCTTAGTTAACGTGGCAATTGATTAAAATTCACTGCTGCGACCCATGCGTCACATCAACACATCTCACGGGTCTAACTCGTCAAACGTGAGCGTTGGCACACGCAGATAATTAATTTACTTGACTCAGTGAGGATAAATTATGCGCGATTCTCGTCTCGCTGCGCGACGACGCGGATCAAAAGACACGAAGAAAGAATTATGAAAGGAAAGCGCGTATCTCCTGCGCGCACGATGAACAGGCGCGCCTCGCGTTCACCAGGGAACTTCGCTAGAGAATTCGGAATATGGGGCTGCAGCCTCGCGCGAGAGGCATCTCATTCGACACCACAGACGGTAATAACGAGAGCCCGACGGCGCGAGGTTACGTGCTTCCTCCAGAGAATATTAATCCGTAATGTTGAACTCGGTCTGTTGAATCTTCCAGTCCCGTATATCAGACGCTGCGGAGGCTACGGAGAAGAGCTCGGCAGCGAGACTCGCGAAACGGAAACTTTTGCGGCAACCCGAATACTGTTAGCCGTCCGTGGCCAACTCGATGAAATTTGCCTTGTGATTTTTTTTTCTTTTTATTAATACTACTTTCAGACATAGAAAAGATAGACCGAGCGTAAAGTGCGAAAATTACGTGGAAAGAGATGAAAGATAGTTAATAATAATAGAGAGAAAAGAGACAATTGGATTCGGAAGTGAAAGAAAAAAATACGGCAACTGCTTTGTGTTTTTTTTTTTCGACATAATTTTTATCATTTAACGTTGAGGATGTTTTGGCTATATACATCCTCAAATGGTACAATAAGAGTTGAATGTTATCAAAATTTAAAAACTGAAGGCTTCTCCAGGTTTATTCTTTTTTTTTTTCCTAATTAACAATAAAAAATTTTGGCCGTGAATGCCCGAATTTTAACCTTGAAACTATAAGCTGCAAAGAAGAAAACAATGAAAAATTTGATTTATAATACTTTTTGCAGCGAAAATTACTATATTTTGCGACAGTTTTAAATAAATAAGTTTATAACGAGTAAGTGGATCTAAAAAAATTTTTGCACGAATATTTATTAGTTTTATGTAAACATTTTGATTTAATTGGTAATGCTACTTTCACATCAAATTTGTAAATAAATACATCAAAACGCGATTTTTCAAAAGAATCAAGAGTAAATAAAAAAATAACTTTTAAACCAATAAGTGAATTGCGCTCAAATTTTTTACAGATACTTAAACGTAATAGATACTAGAATATTCTATCAAATTTTTATATTTTTATTAATGTTTTGAGATATGACTCATACATCCTTAAACACCTCGATCTATTTTTACCACGTGTGCGATTATTTCATCTCCGATAATAACCATATCCTCCCAAAGAATAACGTGTGTGTAAAAATAAATTTATAAAGAGAGATGAGCCACCCGAAAAAATGCTTCAACGATCCCGGCGTAAACTATACTGCTCACTTGGCTGCACTGATCGAACTCTCTTTGTTTGCTCGTTCGTTCGTTCGTTCGTTCGTTCGTTCGTCCGTCCGTCCGTTCGGATTGTACGGATGCGCTTTTTCATGTACCGACCATACTCGGAGCAGGTGCAGGACCGGACAGAAGGGCGAACGACCGAACAAATCCGGTTCGGGATACGCACTAGGCGAACTCATCCCTTCCTCGTTCACGTATAATGTGGGACTAGCTTAAACTGGTTGTCGTAATAAGAAGAGAGTTCATTCTTCGCTAATAGGGGCGCGGACGGTGGGAACAAACTTTTACTTTTGATTTACTCAAGAAGAAACTGCTCGGTTAAACGAACTCGTCGGTTTTCAATTAAACGAGTATAATATTAATTAAACATCAAGCAATATCAATATTGCCACATCATGTAATAACTCATATAATCAATATACCTAATTATTCCATTAACTTGATATTAGTTTATAATAATCTTGTTCTATTATTTACAATAAATTAGGCAAGAAGAATATAAAAGAAAAAAAAAATTCAATTTATCACAGACCTGTGTAGAATGCTGCACACATATTAGTACGAAAAAAAAATCTTTTGGAATACTCAAGGAAACCATATCCATTCTAAAAATGATCAAACCGCAACTGTTTGAAGTAGCAATGAACCGTGTGAAATTTCATGTAATTATCCGGAAGTAATGCCGTCGGGGAGTAACGCCTCCGCAGTCACTGTTAGCTTAATCGAAATGGCTTCCTTTTTTAATTCCGCGTAATGTCTGTTCCGGGAGCTAACCCCCTTTCCGAAATCACAACGAAAAAACTCGCGTTAACAGAACGATAGTGTGTAGACATAGTGCATACCCAGTGTCTATTCTCTACTCACCTTTAAACAATAAATGCGTATATTTATTTTTGAGATTTTATAATACATATAACGTTTATTATGAACAGTAGAAAACATTTTTTTCTCATGATAAAATCAGTGTCATTGTTGAAATTTTTATGTTGAATTTTTAACCGAGTATTAATTTAATATAACGTGATTGTGTTATTTAAATATTTTGTGTTAAATTGATATTCAACATTTCTTAGTGTTAAAATAATATGATTTTTGGGCAAATGAATAAATAATATTACAAGTACATTACAATAAATAACATAAAAATGACGTAATTTTGAAATATAATTTTAAGGTAAATTAATAAAATGTATCAACGTATTACAAATGTTAATTTTACTGAAGAAATATTTCTACAATCCGATTCTAAATTGTGTTGAGGTGTTACATTTTTTTTGTTAATTTTTCTAATATTTATGTTACTTTCTAACATATTCCTCTTGTATTAAATTAACTCAAAAATTTGAGTGGATTATTTCAGATATACGTGTTAAATTTAATACAAATTGTGTACGTTTAAAAGCGCATTTATAAAAGTAAGATGAGCATATCGGCTATTACATTTTGTAAACGTTTAAATTTTTTATATATTTTTTCATACTAAACTTAAATAAACCGCAGCAAAAATGTACTCCATGATTCGATAATTAATTTAAAAGAAGAAATTAAAGTGTATTTTTAAAAGTATCGACTTTCAAACAGTTTCGACGAAGTGTATGGAATATATAAATGCACCAAGCCCTTGGTTATCTAACTGTCTGCTTTATTTAATTTTATTTCGAGATATATTCATTTTGTAGCATATAATTTTTAAAAATAATTTCACGTTACACCGTCCGTGATATTTAAAAGAAAAGAAAGTCTCAGTAAGAAAGACTTTAGATTTTCCCCGAGAAATTTTAATCAGAATTTCTTGCTCCTTTGAGTTTTCTTTCAAAACATAATAAGCCCTATTGTTCTCAGGAAATTGATCCTCGTTAAAATTTGTGCGCGTAACCATGCTGAATCCAGGCGAAATATAAATATTACGCCTGGATTAACCACGTTATATTTCGTATTTTGGTCTTCCGTATATTTTTGACCGGTGTTTACATTGTTTCATAAATTTTGTCTGATTAATGGAACGGATTATTGTGTTTTCCTTGAAAATAAAGTATTTGCAGAGAGCAACGATTTGCAGACATACACGCTCCAATCACGCTGGAATTATTCATCCATTTAGAAGTTTTCGTAAACAGGCGTTTTCGCAAAATTAACATAATATGCACCTCGACGTATTAGCGCGAAAATGTCATCGCGATGTTATATCTCCATTCGCCGAGCATTGCTCGATTCGTGCAAACAAAAGTATAAAGATCGAAATACGTTTCACATCGGCCATTCGAAGCTGACTTTAAAGCAGCTTTTTATACGATTTATCTAGTATTGGAAAGACATTGGCATCTTTTACAGCTTCCTCGAACGTACGTGTTCCTGATGATCCATTTATAAGTATAACTGCTGCGAAGGTTATACTTGCTCGAAAATGCGTTCGGCCTCCACGTATGTAATTGAAAATGAAAAGATCTATCATCTGATATGTCATAAGAAAGATTAGACCACCGATAAGATATCGCGGATACATCCATAAATTTTTCTTACTCGTATTTTTGTACATTACTCAAAATCTTCGTTATGATAAAGTAAAACAACGAGTCTCTCAATTTATCATCTTTTTGCTCTCCCGCATAAATAAAAGAAAAATCGCTTTTTTTTATGTGGAAAGCTTTATGTAAAAAGCACCCTATCGAGTAACTAAGTGGCAAGTGAGATGGGAAACTTTTTTAAAGAGCATTTTTGAAGCAATGGAAGTAAATTTTCCGCTTAGGAGTCCGACAAATTCCGGGTTACACCTCGGCGTGACTTTATTTGAAAGGAGGACGGAACAAACGGCGAGAGCGCGGTGGTCAGAGAGTGGCGCACGGATTTTTGCCGGCCGCGCGCGTCGAGATAGCATCGCGACATATTTGCCTAGCAAAAGCTTCGGACCGGAAGAGGGTAGGAGGAGAGAGAGAGAGAGAAAAAGAGAAAGAGAGTCAAAAACAGAATGGACATATTGCCACAGTGGCATTGCGCCAGCCCGTGTTTCTGCAAGATATCTGAGAGCGTAAATTGAATCGTGTACTGGCCGGCGATAAATTCGAAAGGCGCGCGTGCGATATTTCTATCCAGCTCTATCGGTCCTTTTACACTTTAATCGCCTCGCCCCCGGTCTGTGTATTTCGGAGACGCGCGCGGTATATATTTATACAGTTCGCGTTATATTCACGCGTGCGGAATTATCGACCAAATAGAAACACGATGACAGCGACAGCCATCTCAGCGACATAGATTGAACGTACAATGGCATAGGAAGGAGAGGGAGATGTATTGCCCGATACAGATCCGAATGCAGTGACCCAATCACACGTTCAACATGGCACATTCATGAAATAATTTCCGCCTCTTTGACCGGAATATTAGTAGCCGGATATTCAATGGCGTACGCTCGTAACTCTATTTAACGCGTTTCATTCAATATGCGTATCGGGAATAATAAAATCCATGCATACGAAGTTAGGCCGGCGACTTAATTAAGCTTGACGTGAACTTAACTGGACGAAACATCGTCGAGTTGTATACTAAATACAATTTCCGGATAGCGATCATATTAAACAGGCTTGTTTAATTTTCCATTTGTTTCGCAAAATGAACGAGTTCGATCCAGTGCGATTCTGATGCGATGATTCATAATGGCTTTTATATATTGTTCGCGCTTTAGTCTGACTTTAATTACCTGTCTCATCAATCCTCTCTTTACTCTATTATCCACCTGCAGATAAGACATCTGGCCGGTAATTCGAGAACTTGGAAATATGAACCGGTATCGATATTAGTTTTAGTTACGGAGCAGCTTTTAGACACGGAACCGTTATTCATAGACATCTAGCCTTATTTTTGCTCGATCATTATTATTATTTTTTTTTTTTTACGACCAAGTTACAACGGCAGAGGGATGAAACACCGAAAGAATAAAAATTATTTCGTAAAGAGATAGAGTACAAATTTTTTCTTTTTGTGACGCGCGGATGATTACCAGGATTCTAAGTGTAGCTATGCAGGTGAGCGCGCCGAGGACGCTTTAAGCTTTTCCGTATTCCCTTGATTCCATTGCTCTCTTCTCTTCCCTTTTTTTCCTCCTCGTTTCTTTATTCCCGACCCCAACTGGATCTCCTCTTTTTTTTCTCTCTCTCTCTCTTTCCGCGCCAGCAGCGCGCTTTCAAAGAAATATCAATTTGTTGAATTATTACGCTCAAAAGCGACGATCTCGCCGCCCCTCGGATTTTACGCACGCACGTTCGCGAAATGCATGTATCTCTGTGTGTAATCGATTACGAGATGTATTTCGAATTAACTGTTCAAATATTTTATATAATTAAAAGCTAATGTATAAGTGTTCATGTTTACGGGATCGCGTTATTTTATGCATACGTGCCCTGGAGTAAACGTGCTCTAATTCCTCACGCTAATAATATAATAATTACAGAATGGAATATATGTATATTTGCGCGCGCCGAGCATATTCCGCGTGCGTACAACGCTAATAGCGGCGAGGGTATTAATTTTTTTTCTCTCGCGAAATTGCGAAGAAAGAAAGGAGATGCGAAATGAGATGAGTATGACAGCACTGGAGGGCTCTAGATAACGACCGTTAGATCGAGTTAAAATCGATAAAAGCGCATAAAAATTTGCCGCTGCACTCGATCACTCTATTAGTTTTGACGTTATCGCAACGCGATCGATCTTGTCGAAGAGTTTTCCGCGGCGTTTTTTAACTCGCGAATTAACAGCGGTACCGATTATACGATCCATTTACGTCCCGTTTCCACGTCGACAAAAGCGGCGGGGCCGTTTCCGGACGAGGGCGGCGGTGGTATGGCGCGACCCATTTTCCACTCTTCCTTCTTCGAGGTGCTGCCTTCGGAATATTATCATTGGACTATATACTGTCCGCTTCCATTATCTACCGCGCTACAACTACTCGAAGCTGGCCGTACCATTAAACTACGGAGGTCAATTTGTCCCCGCGCGCTACTCGACCTTGTATTACGTTCGGCTTACAGTTGGAGAATAACGCCGTTCCGGAGAATCTAATCTCTTCGTTCACGCGTGTGATTACGCCAGGTTGTATTAACCTTTCATTAGCACGACGAGGTGTGATGACTTTGAAACATTTAGCACCTCAAGATGTGATTGTTTAACGACTCGTGGTATAACGAAATTTAAATTAAAATTGTTTGAACGTCTATTGGCTTCACGGACACTTTCTAATGAAAAACCCAACGTTTCGCTGTAGACATGTAGACAATCCTCCCATAAGAGATACGTACAGATGTAATGCAAAGGGAAGCAAATGCTGTTCTTTACCAATTTATCGTCGATGTCGATCATTTTATGTTCGCAATGCTTCTAACGCTTCTTCGTGCCTTAAAGCACGTAATGCGAGGGTTTAGCCCTGTTAATTTCATAGAATGCGCGTTACACGCGAGCGTGCTACGGTCTCGGGGGGAAAGGGGATAAAAGGCTCGCGGAAAAGCCGAAGGCGGAAAAGAGGTGGAAAACGACCTAACTCGTTCCTTTCTGCGGTCCGTTTTAATTTTCCGCGCTTTGCCTCTGAACCGTTCGTTCAACGCTTTACAACCTGCTCCGCTACCTACTCACTTTCTTGTCCCCTTCCCCATTTCCGTGACGATCAAAGAGCCGTGATGCCGTTCCCGTATCTACGAAGAGATCGACCGCGCATCGATACGTTCGATACCTCAACCGACGATATGGTCTCTCTCTCTCTCTCTCTCTCTCTGGCGCGCGTGTGAAAGAGAGTTGCAGAAACGAAGTGTCAGAAACACGCTTATTACTCAACGTCAATTTTATGTGCCGATAGTTCCGTCAGACGAGAAGAAAACGGAAAGTAAAATGCGTTAGAGCGTCCATTTGTGGAATTATATAGTTACGCAACGACCGAGGTATATTAAGTCCTAATAAGTGGGTTGCAATTTAACGCGCTCGCGAGAATTGTATAATTTGTATTGTAACACGCTTGCGTGGATTTAATGCGCATCGCAATCATTAATCTTGAATTAGACGTGATGCGCGCGGTTGAATTTAATTTACTCAGAATTATTATTTATATGGCGGGTTAAAATTCATTTTTCCATTCGCACGGAAATCTGTAGCTACGCCTACATACAACAAAAATTTATTGAAAAATAGAAGAGATCCCTGTTATTTTTTATTGATTTTGCGTAATACGTTAAGTACCAAATGCAAATATTTCTGCTTATTATATTGCTGATACGTTCACGATTACATTTCATATACTACTTTAAAAATATTGTTTCAATATAATTAATTAATTAAAAATTAACATTTTAAATAACTCTTCTGTTCCTCAACAAGATATTTATTCGATCTCATCATTTATACTGATATAAAATCAAATTAATTGCTAATAAATATAAATGGATTATGAAAGGTTACAATAAAATCGGTGTGTTAATAAAAAATAAAACAACTAGCAAAAATATTTGTTTGTCTTTTTGTTAAATAAGTTGAATAATTGAAAGTATGCTCTCTAACTAAAATATTTTATTTATAATTCTTTATTTACATCTGATATATTTATATTTACAGAATTTCTGAATATTGCTTTTAAAAATTGAAAAGATTTATATCATATTTAATCCTGAAAAGATCAAATCCTACATTCTAAACATATATTCAGGAAAACGATTGAAGGAGAAAGAAAATAAAACAGTTAAATATTCACATTTTCTTCGTATCATGTTTTATAAATATCAATTTATTTCCATTTTGTATGATTATTTAAAAATTCAATCAACTTGAACTTGATAAGTCAATCAACTAAAATATTTGACGTTAAAATTGTTCAAATAACGTTACATTCTTATGCTGCTCTCAATTTCACCTTCTAAAAATTTTACTTTTGTACAAAATGTAAATTTTGATTTAAAAAAATGTATATAGACGTTAAATCTTTATTAGATTTAAAGATATCTCTTTGGCAAAAAATATAATAACATTGTTTATCATTTTTTACCGAGCTTATTCTATCTCTGAAATTTTTCCTCATTTTTATTATTCACGAGATCGCCCTATAAATTTCGGGTGACTGTGTATCTAGTAATTAGTATTCTGCCGTATAACAAGACATCGACGTGTCAATAACTAATTCATCGATATAACGACCTCTATATTCTGTAAGCTTCGAGTATGCATGCGAGTACATTCTCGTATGCACAATAAATCGCGACGCACGCGCGCACACAAATGATTGTAGAGGAATAATACTTCAGAATTAAATATAGATCGTAATCTGTTGTAACCCATCCATTTTGAGGCAATAAATCTAGGAGATATGTTATTTATATGTAACGTATATCCTCGCAACTTGATATATATGTACATTTACATACATCTTACACATAATTTGATACTATTTCACAGATTCATTATCCCAATTTAAAGTAAAAGTTAATTTGTTACTCACTGATACAATACTCAACAGCGGAATAGATTACGTTGCAGACCACGTTGCATTGTAATACCTAAAGATAACATAATAAAACAAATTATATATTTACGACTAATACCTAAACAAATTAAAGATGTAGAATATTTTTCAAAACATTAAGAAAATTACGAAAAAATTACAGATTGTTTTATATTGCATTTAAAAATAGTAAAAAAATTTGGCGGCGATTTCCTATCTAGTTAAAAAATTATTTTAATAAGAAGTAGACATGTGCGCTCTAATGAAAATATAATTAATAATGAAATAATGAAAGAAAACTGAATTTTTTCATTTAAGTACTTTAAATATTCAAGATGATTTCTTTCAAATAATTATTTACTAACGATAGTTTCTAAAAAAAATATTTTTTAGCATAAACTTTTAAAAGATTAAAAAACATAAAAGTCTTTTGTTTTAATTTTTTATTTAAATTATCTAAGTAAACGATGATAAACGATTAATTATTTATTATTGAAAAGAATAAATAATGTATAAAATAAAATATTCGCATTATTGTTGCGTTGCTGTTGCCTTTTACTCTCAGATTCCCTTGTTACACTCACGTATCACTCGCGAAAATATTGTCAATTACGATCGCGCACGATACACACAATGACACAATAGAATAACACCTCCGGTATTAACGTATCTCGCGTTTTACGATGAAAGAATAAGATATGAAGAGCGAAATCGCGCGAACCTACAACGTTCGTCCGTTAACCGTGACGTTTCGGAAATTAATGCAACGAATTAATGTACGAATCTCGAGGCGGAGGCAATCCAAAAATCGTGCGACCAACTTTACACGCCACCCGCGGCGACTCTGCACCTGTTGCTAAAAAAAATTACATACCCTCGCGATTTTTAAGATTATTATTCCGTGTGTTGCGAACCAAGGGAATAAACGCAAGAGTTAAAATTAAAAATAAATATGCGCGAGATGAAGTGGCTGATTCTCGGTAACATGTCCCCTATTATCGATATATCGTACAAACGTCGAATTTATGTTACACGGACAAGTGTTACACGCGACTGTAGTCGATCGGAGCCGATTTATACCCCGAGCTTATTAATCGCGTATGCTGACAATTATTAAGCGCGTGGCAAATGCTCGCACATGCTGGAAAGCGAGCACAATTTACCGAGTAAATCGTTGATCGATCGCGCGGGGGCCGGTTACAGATACTTATTCATAAGGAGGTAGAAACAATCGCGTTTCGCGAAATAACGCGACGATTCGCGGCACAGTTTACACCGCTACTTTCCTCGTCGTTTGCATGTAAAATAAAAATGTATATGCGCGGCAGCACGAACGGGTTATGCAGCGCGCAACGAGAGCGTCGAAACGACGATGAGGGCTGCGTGCCGGTGAATTTACCGCCACCGTCGTCTCGGAATACTTGACGCGCCGTGAAATAAATCGTGACAATTATCTAATCGCGCGAGACGGCGCGCCGAGAAATTATTCGTAACGAAAGATCGTGCGTTTAGCGGTTCGCCGTACCTGCCACTACCACATCTCGAGGGATAATGAAACAACAATGCAGGCGGTTCTCTCGTCTCCGTTCGTCGACTCGAATCTCGACGGTTACCGTAAACATGACGTGATTGAATCTATACGGCGGTGCGGCTTACGCCGCACGAGACTTGAGCGTATTACTCCTCGGCTCGCAATTGTTCCCAAATAATTGTCTATTGTCGGCATTTACGATTGATTAACTCTCGCAATTAAATCGCGGGTATATACCGAGGGTCTACGTCGAGGCGGATATTTAATTTCTTGAAATTGGCATTGTTTGGATACGGGATAGAAATCATAAACCTCCGTTGTGACATTCACAGGCGATTATTGCTCCTGTGACGATATCTCGCTCGAATATATAGCTCGCGCCGCGCATTGAATTTTCCGCTTAATAAAACGTAATTTGCCGCGTCATTGTCGGATTGAGAGCGCGGAGCAATTCACGAGTCGTCGAATTATACGATTCAAGTTACAGAAAGCCTTAATAATCACCAATTATTCGTTTATTAATAATACCTGTGTTTCTCGCGAGATTTATGCGGTCCATGTTTACTGTGCGTGTAATGCTGAATTTCAATTGTATATTTTTGGATGATCCATCGAGCGTAATAAAGCATCGCGTGCGATTAACTTCGTATCCTGCAAAGACCCGCGCCCGATTGTCATATTCTAATAATTAATGCGCAATCGTAATTAACGGTATTTTCACGGAACGAAGTGTCATATGAGTGTGAGAATGGAATCTGAGAGTAAGAGATAGAGACCTAGGAAACATTAATTGGGTAACGACAGGATAATGAAGGAACGAGTCATTTATTGTATTTATATATTATTTATTATTGCGATACAAATCCTCTCTGTCGAATGTCATAATTATTTACTTGAATTACTCTTATTATTATTTCAATAAAAATATGAATCAAATTTTATTCATCAATCGTATGAAAGTTTCGAAATTAATTAAAAAATTTATTGTTTTGTATCAAATGTTTCTTACTTTTGAAAAAAAAACGGATGGAGAATTCAGTTCGCGCAAAAATTATTTTTGATGTATTATTCTGAATGCTAGTATAATTTTTATATATGTAAGTGCGTGATAAATTATTAAACGTCATACGTCATTCGACTCTCGTTTTTTGCACTACATACACTGAGAAAAAGACACTTGAAAAATTCATTTATGAGATATAAATTTATTTCACACTAAAATAAATCTTTATTTATATACGGCGAAATAAAGTTTTATTCCTAGTAATAAATCAATCAATCAGTTAATAAGATATATATTTCACAGAAATGTACATTTTGTTATTACAAATTTTTTTACAACCAATAAATATCGAAGTCACAAGTAACGTTTGCTTGCTAATATTTCGACTTTTTTTCTCAATGTAATGTAATATATCGCGTTAATGTGGTTATTTTAGAATCGGTAAAAAAAAAAACAACGTTGTGAAACTACTTCGCAAATTATCGTGCGTTATCTGTTAAAACGCGACCGCTCCTAACGAATAAATAATTATTGTTAGTCTGCGCGATCAATTAACATTAGCGATTTACTCGGTAATACGTTAAATATTTCGCAATGGCTATTACGGAGTGCTCGACGGTTTACGGCGCGTCGCTGAGGTTCAATGTTTTGCTTTGTTTACGTTCGCGCAGCGTGATTCGAGCCGGCAGGTAGCGGAGCGTTGTTTTCTCTTGAGACGTGGCCGTGATAAATACTCGGAGACATCGAACGATCTTTCGTTACGAGTAAATTTTGCATTCTATGTCGCCGTATTTACGCCGTGTGATTTGATGTCTTGCGATTGGTATACAATAGAGTTCTAGATAATCGAAGCGTTATTGAACATCTTACTTTGATTGGCTGTCAATAACGTGATTCACAGAGCTATGTCGTTTTCTTACTTAAGAAATTCAACTAATAAAAATAAATTCAATAAAAACGAGCAAAGAGAAAATAAAATTTTCTCAATAAATCAACATTTGCATATTTCAAACAGTATATTCCGCACTTCGTTTAATAATTATAAGGATTTAGAAAATCGGTCGCCTAAAATACCTATGATCTCGTATCATTATCGAAACTAATCGAATTTATGAATTAAAGTAATTAAAAATGTAGGAAATCATTAACTAATACTTATTTTATTAATAATTTATTGAAAAAGGGATCAAATATTCAATAATGAATAAATAATAATAATGAAAATGTAAAGCCACCGAAATAAAATTGACTTAAATTTATTTTTGTAATTGAAGTTTTTATTTATATCAATTATTAGTTCCACTATTATCATTTATCAATTTTATATTAGTATCATTTATAGTGTAATAAAATTTGTACGAATCCGAATTAGGAAACTTGATAAAGTTTATAAAAATATCGATTTTATTTTTAGGACAATTATAAATATATATAGTATCATTTATAGTGTAGACTCTGTACGAATCCGAATTGGCAAACTTGATAAAGTTTATAAAAATATCGATTTAATTTTTAGGACAATTATAAATATATATATATACAATAAATGTAAAATATTCTACAGCAAACCCCTTTCACGAAAATATAATAATTCAAAATAAAATTACATAATTATATGTAATGACAATATTTTGCTGCGGTTTTAATAAATAATTTTTAAATGAATAAGTAGATCTAAATAAATTTTCGCACGAATATTAGAGTATATGTAAAAATTTTGATTTAATTCGTTATATTATTTCCTCATCATATTTGCAAATAAATGCTACAAAACTCGATTTTATATAAGAATCAACAAAAAATTAAATAACTTTTAAAATCAATAAGAGAATTGTACTCAAATTTTACATAAATTCTTAAAACAATAGAACAATCTATGAAATGTTTATATTTTTGATAATGTTTTGAGATGTGATACATATATAAAACTCCTTAAAACGTTAAAACACCCGCCTGATGTAGCCTGCATGGAATATCGGAACGCGGCTAACTTCAATTGGCATTTACGTCTCCGCGTGTACTTCGTGCTATTGCGTACGTAAGCTGTATCTTACATTCAAGCGGGTTAACAACTGTTACGAACTGTTCCGTGGCTCGTCGCAATTATGTATCTCTCGAAACGCGATCGTTCCTTACGAATAAGTATCGTTAACTCGTGCATTTCGTAAGTACGCTAAGTATTTGTGGCGGCTGTCACACACAGAACAGCGCTCGGCGGCGCGTCGCATCGTTGTGTTTCAAGGTTATGTGCAGTTCGTGCGTTGCGCGACCAGACGATGACTCGGCTCCGAATCCGGTGCATCGGTGATTATTCTCGTAATGTAACGTTTCGCGTAACGTGAATTCGCAGCGTTTATACCCGAGTAGAAATTTTACTTCTACTTTCGACCTCGGTTATACCTTTTTTAGTTCCTACGTACTTTGCACCTAAAAATAGTTATCGGGAAATTTCCAACTTTTGAAGTTGAAAAGGGAGTTTTCAGCTAAACCTCTTACGACTCTTCACAGAGACCTTATTGCAGTCAATAGGTTAAGTACAGTATCAAAAGAGGTTTATTTGAGTGTTTTTAAAGTATCAAAGTAGGCGTTAAAGGTCTAACTGAGGTCGAAAGCAGGAATAAAATTTCTCGAGTATATTTGTAATACTCGTATATAGAGGAAAGACACTAATACCGATTACAGTTCTGAAACGACACTTCTTATTTCTCGGAAAATAACGACCTTGGTGAAATTTTCTCTCATAATTTTTATACGAATTGGAACATTTTTCAGAAATATTCACACTAAGAGAAAAAGGTTTTTAAATGAAAAAAAAATACATTTTTTAAAACCATATATTTTAATTCAAGCATTTGTTTGTTCTATTTAAGTAAATAGACATGTTACCTTAAATATATTGTATAATTTTGTAGTTTTACATTTTTTTTACATTTAAATAATGATTTTACAAATAAGCTAATAATATTATTAAATTTAATTAAAATGGTTTCTTAGATTAAAAAATCTGATTATCTTAAATATAAAAATAATCTGATAGTTAATATTTTCTTGCAAAAAATTGCAAGAAAAAATTACTCGATTAAAAATTATTTCTTTATTTATTAAGAAATTTTAAACCTGATTGCAAGTAAATACTCTATTAAGATTCACCGAATAAATAAATGTTTTTGTATTAAGTAAAATTTTTTATTTTAAGATATTTTTTCTTTCAGTACAGAAATAATCAGAAAATCTGCATCTTCTCTTAGAATTTTTCATATATGTGTATATGAATTCTGAAATATTCTAATTTCTCATCCCATAATTTCTAAAAAAATACTTTTAACTTTTTTAGATTTGACATTTCATTAGAAATTATAGAGAACAAAAAATCTTAGAAATTTTAGAATATTAGAAATTTCATAATTAATATATATGAAAATTTTTGAGAAAAGATGTAGATTTCTGAGTATTTTTGTAAAATGTTCCAATTCATATAAAGAAAATCTGAGAAAGTTATAAATGCAGCAATTCTGAAAAATTACATGAAAAATTCTGAGAAAAATTTTTACTACGGAATGCACTGATTAAATAATAATATTGACAGAAACACAATCTACTTAGATAATTAAAAAAATGAAACTCAGTTTATATATTCATAGCTTTTCTCTATATAAATCTTCTAAAATTGAATTCATGAAAGACAAGAATAAAATTTGCAAGGTTTTTTTGCAAATTGCATAGTATTTCTTAATTTCTTAGACACTTATTTTTGGTTACATTATAAAAAATACAAAGCGATGTTATAAAAATACCACGCTATCTGATAGAAAACACTTTTTAGCTTGTATCTGTGTTTTCACAGTTTTAACTTTTGTTTAAGAAATGTAATCTAAGAACAAAGTAATACATCAGTAGATTAGTAAGCTTCCTCTACAACGCGTATTTCTGAGAATGATTTCATTCACTTCGCGCATGTTTATCTTTAACTCTTACGTTTATTCACTTAGCTCGAATAATAATCGTCTTAAAGATCGCGAGAGTACATAACTTTTTTTTACAGGTGTGGCGTGTGTCGTCGCAATCTGTTAATGGCCGCGTGATTTTTGGTTTGAGAATCTTCGTTATTATGATAATTTTCGAAACATCGCAAGTATCGAGCGTATATCACGGTTTCGTGCAATTTCGCTGTTCTTATCTTCCGTCGTAAAATACGGTTAACATCGGGAGTGTCGTCTCATTTTAATTGTGTAATTAGTGCGCGTTAATTGACAGTATTTCCGCGAGTGAGTGCAACGAAGGATTTGAGAGGATTAAGAGGCCTGGGAGGCATCGAGTAACGGCGGAGCAACCGTGAAGTGAATAATTTATTTTGTACATATATTATTTTATTTATTTGCAATACATCAATCCGTTCATTGTCGTTTGTTTGGATAACTAAACGAAAATTAAAGGAATAAGTTTCTAGCTTTTGAAATTTTACACTGAAAAAAAATATTAAGGAAAAATTTTTATTTAACATAAAAACAATTATTTATTCGATAAACCCTAATAGCTTCTTTATTTGCATTTAAGTAAAACTTCTTAATTGAAATATTTATGTAAATAAAATGGAGAAATAATTTTTAATCAAGTATTTTTTTCTTGCAGTTCTAGAAAATATTTACTGTTAGATTATTTTTATATTCAAGATAATCAGATTCTTTAATGTAAGAAAATTTAATTAAGTTTTATAATATTATTAGCTTATTTGGAAAATCATTATTTAAATATAAAAAAATGTAAAAATACAAAATAATATACTTAAGATAACATGTCTATTTACTTAAAAGTAAATATTTTTACTTAAACAGAAAACAAATACATCAAAATATAGTTTTTAAAAAATACTTTTTTTTATTTAAAAAAATTTTTCTCACTGTACGCTAAAAAAATATATTATTTGAAAGTTATTATTTTTTAATTATATTCGAAAACTTGAAGAAACAATTTTGGGTGTACACGATAACCATTTGTTAAAATGTTAATTATAATTGATACTGCTATAACTTTTATGTTGTCTTTATGTTACAGTTCAACGTGGTTTGCAACGTAGTCTGCAACTCCGCTGCGCATCGGTGAGTTATATTATCTTTTTAATTCTCGGGGAAATGGATCAATTATACATAAAATGTACGTAAATATGTATCGGGTTAAGAGCAAGAGAAAATGTTACAGATAAATATATCTCGTAGATTAATTGTCTTTAAATAGATGGGCTAATATTAGCGTATATTAATATTATTTAACAATCGATGCATTCGTATACACCGAGTATATATATATACAAAATTGAAATCAGCTTACTATTATCAATGCATCGTTTAGTGATTTCATTATTCAGTGAAAGATTTTATTATTTCGTACGGCAAAAATATTAATTACAAGATTGTCTAAAATTTATAAGATAAGCTCGTAAATATCAATTTCAACGGATGAATATTTTACAGAGTACTCAATTACGTTTAATCTAATAATTTACTAATTGTAAGTGTACACTAATCTTTAATAGCCTAACCATTTATGATAAATTGGATTTATTTGAAGCGTAGTGAAGTTACGTTGAATCCAGTAAATTTTTCATCGCAAAACAGAATTCTTTATATAAATTATCTCAAAATGGACAAGTTGTATGAGCTAATCAATTATTATAAAATTAATATTGAGAAATACATAATTTCTGATACATTAACAATAATTGTAGTAACTGTTTACAAGGTAATGAATAGAAATATTTATTTGTATTGATCAACTTTGATTATTTAATCAGAAATTATGATCTCGACGTTTTTGTATTAAAATTTCCGTATTTATTTAATCTTTATAATGCTTTTTAAATATGATAATAACGAGAGATTCTAATACAGTATATGATATTCGAGAGAGAAAAAGTTTTACATTATGTATTAAGTACATACGAAAACGATTCGCGAGAAATCATAAAAACAATTGGACTACGAGCACTTTTCCGACCGCGCATTCTGATCGTGGAACTATCGACGTGCATACACTCCGATGCACTCCGCGCCATTTGGCCTAGGGACCGTTTCTCGAGCCGTAAAGCAGAAGGAACTGAGAGCATATTGAGTACTCGTTAGGAGAATCGCCGTCGAGTACTCGTACGACGTACAACGACGACGATCAATCACAATTTTCCACGTTTCCTGCCGATACGCGGTCGCATACGTAGGCACGTTCCGGTCCGGAGACTAAGGGGGTCGTTGAACCGTTTCCACGTCGCGCTACATCCCAAAAATACATGAGAATTGGAGCGAGGCGGCCCGTGGCCGTGCGCTTAGAAACGTACACGGACGACGTGAAGAGATAAAGGGACTGTGCAGCAAGATCATGGGTGGCTGCGGGGGACCGGAGGGAGAAACGGGGTAGGAAAGGGATATACGCTGTTAAAGAGAAATACAGACGGGAAGAGAGAGGGAGGAGAAGCGACGAAGGTGGAGAAGTAGAGTATTCCGATGTTGACAATGGGATAGACGGGGGTACGGGAGACACGGCAAAATTTGGAAGCGAGAGAAAGAGAGAGAGGACGGAGAGATAGGAAGCGAAAGACGCGGGCGAAAGAGGAGATGCGGAAGAAAGAATACAATGCTAGAGCGGGAGAAGACCCGGGTGACAAACAGTGGACCGTAGTCAGCCAGCAGAGCGACGCTGCTGGATGAATATATATCGCAATGTGACTTCTCTCTCTTTCTCTCTTTTCGGAGTCAAGAATTATTCTTCTCTCGTCTATTCTCTCCACGCGGTTATTACAGGCAGCGTGCTGCTACTTTTTGGATAAAAACCGGGATGACGGAAAGAGGGATGGCTTAAAAGTTCCGAACAGAAAAAGACGACCGATCGAAAACACGCGAATACTTCGCGCTCGGCTTACTTCGCGTTTATATTGAATCCGGCCTGATTATCCTGAATAAGGCGGTGACCAAAGTTTGAGACTCTTGGTTTGCTGAAGAGCGAAATTCTTTCTTTCGCTAATTAAGGCTCTTTGAGAATCCCGCGCGTTGATAAATCCAACGAGGCATGCAAGTTTACACAATACTCTTTTCTTGCGTTACTCTCGCGCAAATATTTTTCCATTCGGGACTTTTTCTAGAACGCGAAAATAATCTCGCATGTATTTATTTGCGAGAATATATTTTCAAACTCATTATTCGTGTTATATTCTTTTTTAAAATATACTGCAACTTTTCTCATGCTAACAACCGTATGCAGCAAGCCCATTATCAGCGCATTGATATTTTCAAATTGGAAAAGTCTCATTTTAACTTGAATTTAAATTTGAAAATCTTGTTTAAAAAAAATGTATTTTGGTCACTCTCATTGCGGACAGTAATAATGCAATAATACATAAATTAAATAAGATCGCTGTCTGGGAGCAATTCCAAAAATGGTTCTTTAAAATCTTTCCACGAAAGTCTGCACAAAGTAGAACAGATTCTTTTAAGCTATTGTTACAAAGTTAGCAAAGAGTCAAAGAAGAACCGTTTACTTTGAGAAAGAGAGAAGATTTAGATCTATTTCATTAGCCGTATTCTGTTTTTCTACATCGGGAATCAGGTCCAATTCAAATGATACAGAGAGAGAGAGGGGGGGAGGGTAATATAGAAATGGAGTATTCGCGGAGATGTACCGCGTTTTGAATACATTCGGATTCCGCTGGTGTAATGTATCTTGAAATGCGTCGGAATATACAGCGAAGATCGAAGGGGAGAAATTACGTCCCGGTATACCGTCGTCGCGCGTAGCAATAACAACGTTACGTGTGAAAATGGAGTGGCAAGATGATGCGGGAGGCGGACACAGATCGTTATGCATTTGCTGCATTGAGGTGAATGTAAGGCCGACGCGATATTCGCGATATACACGCGAACGCGATGCGCAAACCATTTTCATCGCATTTGCAGAATACAACGGTAGTTCAATCAAATTTTTGTAGGAAATTGAAAATAATTCCCATCTCTGATATTAAAACGGGATTTATCTTCCACGAGATATCAGCCGTTGACCTGAAAATTACGTCGATTATATAATCTTCTTTTTTTCCCCGCTTTTTTCTGTACCCGTAAACACACCCTCTGAATAATGTAGAAAGCTGCAACACATTGCGCGAATAAACTCGAGTACGCAGAAATGAAGTCATAGCGTCGTGATACTCAAAGTAGATGGTACCATTGATATCAAGCCGAGTTTGGTCTACTGTAGCCGCTTGAAAATTTGCGTTTACACATCTTCGATGTAGTCGCCGGGTAATTCTGCAGCTCAAAGGGGAAAGAGACTCTGTGGACTGAGTCGAAACTTTGGTTCCTGTCGTTTCAACTTAGTTTCGATGTGTCTCGAATGCACTTCGTCTCCCGATCTTCTATCTCTCCGACGTCTGATACAGTGATCGTCAACTTTTTCGATTATCGTACTCTAGAATTCACTTTGAGCCCGTCGACTCGAAGTCCTGGAAAATTCAAAGCTTACCGTTGGAAAGATTCCTCGAAATCCTACGTGTTTTCGCACACTAACAATTCTCTCACTGTAATTTTCTTTATTCGCATTAACGCTTGATCTATATTTTGGCTTCACAGTAAAGGAATAGCAACAAATATATAAATAGCAACTGGGATGTCGTGTAGATTTCATATGAGAGCGATGAACTTTTAAGTGACAAGTCGAATTCGAATCTACATTCAGTCTGTATTTTTAAATTCGTAATCTTTAACAGAAGTAACGGAGAAATTTTTTATATGTAGTTGATATATAGGGATTAATATTCGCTATTATTACAAAACTTACTAATATATTGCAGTTGCTGATGGTCAGCAGCTGACAGTTGTTAACGTATTGTGAAATACATTTTTATACAAGGGATGAACAAAATAAACACCTAGGAAATATAAATATTGTACATCTGCGAAGAATTTTTTTTTATACAAATAGCAATTTCAATTAACTTTGTTCAAATTAATTGTTAAATCTTGAAATGATGGAATTATCGTTTTATTTATATTGCTTACGTTTGCAAGTTTATTGCGAAAACCGTCGCGCGCAAAGTAAACGCTGGCTGTTATTTCTTCCACGAAGATGGGAATTCCACGATCGGCTAACGATCGCTCCGCAACTAATGCGGTCGGGCTATAATGTCGCCGTGAAATTAGATCGCTCGCAATAAATTAAATCGTAGCGCGGACGACGGAAGGTGCAAAATGGAGACGGAGAGCGGAAAGCGACGTAGAACGCGACGCCGCGCCGGTAAAGTTCTTAACTGCGGCTCCGTAACTAAGTTGCCACCGTGCTCGTTTGGAACTTAACCGATGAATAACTGCAAAATAATCAGCTTAAATATTCATGCTCCGCGTTTGCCGTTACTATACTTCATCTCTTGGTATCGCCAAACGATTGCTTCTCCCTTTCCACCTGTCCCTTTCCGCGATACGACAGAAATGTGCTTCCGATATACTCATGTATACCAGGCTAACCTACATTTTAATCTATAAATGGATGTATTTCAAGAGGTACTTTGAATTGAAAAAAAAAAAAGATATACGAAGGTTAAAGGAGATATCGAATAAAATATTTAGAAGAAGCCATAGCGGTTTTACTGTAATTCGCCACGTAGAATGGTACACGCAGAAGAGTATCCTTCTCGTACCAAGAAAGGCGATTACTGAGATTTTTAGTTTTCTTCTTTTCAGTAACGGTTGTCTTTGCAAGGAATGTTTTCTTGTTAATAGTCTTAAAATACACTCATTTACTTGAAACAAGTAATATTTACTTAAAATAAAGTTCTGTGTGCGTACAGAAAAATAAATGCTACAAATTACTCGAGTAAATTACTTAAGAATATTACTTATTTCATATTTAAGTTCATATATCCGCAAATCTGTCATAAGATCATCAAAAGAAAATATTTTTAAATATTCTAAATATTCCAAAAAATATTCTTTGTTAAAGATGATCGTTACTTACTAAAAAAAAAATGATAAATGGGGTAGTCGCGTTTCTTAGCAGTAGAATTGATATTTTTCTGTTTGTAACAAAGATTATTAGCTAAAGTGAAAATCGATTTCTTTTTTTTCTCTAACGAAGTTTATACGGCACAACAAATTCAATAGCATTGTCCTCTTTGACAATTGGAGTCGTGAAAAATTCGCGTGGTTAAGAATTAGGTGTATTAGTATTTGTGTCGTAGAAAACACACAGTCTTTCACGGTCTGATACCTCTTGCTCTCTTTCCGACGTTAAGTGCCCCGTTTTGTCCCCATCTTTTCCTGTATCTCGCCGCGACGCGCTCAATTTGCCGCAGGATGTAATACTACCGGCGCCGGCCAAACCGTCGTCGTAGTTCGAAGGAAGATTGCAGAGGTGGAAGCCTCGTTTCCAGTGGGATACAATAACAAAGGATCCCCCGCTTGTGAACGTAGGTACGCCTTCGCCCTCGTTGATAATTACGATATCTCCTGACGTGTACAAATCATTTCGGCCCCGTTAAACTGTCACTTTAACACCGTGTAATTCATCAGTGAGATATATTGTATATTATGTAATTACGCGTGTGTTCCTGAGTAACATAAGGAGAGAGAGAGAGAGAGAGAGAGAGAGAAGATGGGACGCGAAATTATGATATTCTGTATACGGAATACGGAATAATTTACGTTTTGTCAGGCCGATTGGCGTCCGCGACGAGCGCCGAACTTTTTTCGCCGCTCGATTTAGCATACGGTTTATGATAGAGCGACTCGAACTCAACGACGCCGAACAGCCGGGTTCACCGTTTGCTTCGATTCCTCCAAGTTTTTGCGTCTCTCAGCTTCCTAGGAGGAGTCATTGACTGTGCCTCCGCCATTTAATATTGCCGCGGGAGTGTACAAACGGCTCGATGCCTCCTATCAGTGGCTCTCACGTTTTCTTCAGTATTTTCGCGTCTTTTGCGGGCCCCTTGCACTTAGAAAAATAAACTCGAAAATGGACCTAAACCGATTAAAAATTATCTTAGAAGTGCTCTCAGCAAAACAAAAAATTAAACTGTAATACATATTTTTGTATCACATTGTTTTTTAAAGTACAAAGTTGTAGAACAGAAACTTTTTTAATCTCTACACAGAAAAAAAATTAATATCAAATCAACAATTCATTGTTTCACATATAAGCAAGAATATAAAATCTTCTTAGAAAAATTTATAATCTTAAACAGACATAATTTGCTTACATGGAGAAAATTTTTCTCTTCACGTAAGCAAATTATGTCTGATTAATATCATCAAATTCTTCCAAGAAGATTTTATATTCTTGCTTATACATGAAACAATGAAATTGTTGATTTGATACTCATTTTTTTCTGTGTATATCTTTTAGATAGATTCTATGCGAAAAGAATTTTAATTTAGTTATCGGAATATTTACATAAGAAAATTGTATACGAATAGACAGAGCGTAATCAAATTTTTATTGAACCGATTTTAAATTAGTCAAAGAATTTGATAAAGTAGGACATCAAGTGCGCTGGTTCATCGATCTGTCCGTGTGCATCAGAATTACTATGGTATTTAAATTTGAAAACGATTTGATTAGAGTGAATTAAATCATAGTCGCAGCGTTTATCCTAGCGCTGGCAGTACTGACACGATTGCCTTCGCTTCTGCATATACTGCGAAAGATATTCCAATCCGAGTTACACCGTTGATATTGCTCGATTTGGTTCACGCGCTTATTATATAGCCGCGATCGATCTCGATTTTGCGGAAAAATCCGGAGATAAAATCTGCAAAGTAAGTAGGGCGGGGAGGCACGATTTATCGTACATCAAAACCGATTAGCGATCGTAATCCGCTCCGTTTCTCCGTCTGAGATCACGGCGGTATCGCTGATGCAGCTGGATCGTTTATCACGCGGGGAGCGGTCGAGCGGATCAGCGGCTCTCATCCATGCGGTTGTTCCCCTATGATCTCCCCATCGTACGGAAAGCTGTACGGGAGACCGATCCACCTCGTCCGGTCGAGGTTGATCGTTTATCAAAGGACGATCTGGTGGCGGAAGCGTTTGCGGGACTTTTCTCTCGAGCGTATCTATCGAGGTAAAACCTCGTCGAGTTCTCAAAGAAGGAAGAACCGGACGCGTTGCGTATATCGCAAATAATTATATAGCTCCACGCAATAATGGTCATGAGTCATTTTCGTTAATGAGGCTTCTCCTCTCCTTTACTCCCTCCCCTCCCCTGCCCTCCCTCTATTTGGAAACGACAACTCGCGGTATGAAGCTAAGTTCGGCGTAGATTTATCCGCGTACGTGGGGTTTAATCAGCAAATGGATGTTACTCATGTCGTGTGACACGCTATTGGATGATTCGAGGGATCGAATTTTTGCACGACGAAGTTGTAAGCGTTATGTGAGGTCAATGAGAGTTTTACGCGCACTGTTAAATAAATTAAAGAATCAAATTTAAAACCATTTCCCGAGTTAAAATAACATTTTGTTAGATTCAACTTCCACGTGTGTCGAAATTTAATATTTTTATGCAAAATATGTAATTAAAAGGACAACTTTATCTAATCAAAACATTTCTGTGGTTGAATTGCTTAGTTTTAAAATAAATAGCGTTCATGTTAACACGTATACACCTAGTAAATAATAAATTAAATCTGAATCAAATTTAACATTTCTCGAGTTAAATTGTTTCAGTTAAATTAACGACATAAATTAGCGACCTCTTGGAATGATTAAAAATAACTCAAGTTGGGTATTCGACACTACGAATTTAACAGTGCAGTTTATTAAGTCTGATTCAACTGATTAAAACTATCCAGCGCGCTACCTTACTGTCGGACAAACGTAAAACTAATGTAACGTCTATTTTCAGAATGATAAATGTTCTTATATTCATTATTTACGTAAAAGTAAAAGCGGGAAATAAAGCGAAATGTTCGACTATAACTGTCCCAATTAGAAAGGTGTCAAATATCCTCGGCAAGTATCTGCAAACTTTAAATTGCAGTTCTGTTTAAGAGCCACTTTTACGCCATTGACTTGAACGCGAACCATTTCTCTTGCCCCGCCAAAACTGCAGATTTAGATTTAGATTACTTATTCGGATTTAGATTACTTATTCTATACTACATAACTCAATGAACCTCTTCAGAATTTGTACTTTGCATACGTTTGGCTCACACGTCATTGACAATTGAACTCGCGATGCTCGGTTTTCTGAATACGAGAAAATTGAGAACGGCTCGTAAAAATATTTTATATTACAATAAAATCCAATGTTTTTTTTTCGTATGTTCTTATAGCGGAAACTTCTTAGTTCAGCTTGTTTTAGTTCATAAATAATGTAAGCGAAAAACTCGACTTTCGTTGCAATATTTAAATTATACGTCTTATCGCGAGATGCATTTCCAAGTTTCGCTGCGCTGTCTGCTTTTCCTCCCTGTTTAAGATCGTTCTCTCTTTCTACAATATTTTGTTAGAAGCAGCAGAAAAATATGATCACAAAAATTCAAATTGATCACATCTAATTGATAACACTTGATTAACGCAAAGACTAATTATCTTTATGGATACGATAATATACTCTTATACATTCACACAAACACGTTTCTTAATCCGACAACTATTTTTTCCGCCGGCTCCGTTTACATGCGTAATCGTCGACTGTAGAGAGAAAAACCGGAAAGCTGGAATTCCGAGAGATATGTAGCTTGACGACAATCGACACACGACACAACCCTCTTTCTTTCTCCACCTCGTAAATACCCAGGTGGCACCACCCCTCGTTGTACGCTATGTTATGTGCCCTTCTTTCACGGCTCCTCCTCGCCTTTTAGGGAGTTCATTGCCGACTGTTGGAATCTGTCTTTTGTCGTCGCGCCGGCACGTCCTCCGGTAACTAAGAATAGCTCGTCGTCGCCCGCCTAAGACTCGTGGAAGTCGTGTGAAATAAAAGCTGGAGCGCGCGGAGGATTTTTCCCCTCTCGAGTCTCGAGCGCGCAGGGGGAGGCACGCGGGTGGCACACGAGCTGATTTTCGGTACGTGTGTGCACGCCACGTATCCGGATTCGCGCCGGATGTGGAGGATTGGGAAAAGGAGACCCAGACGAGGGGGCAGGTCTAAACGCGGATAGGTAGGGTGGCCTAAAATTACTTAGAGACGACGATTCGGCGCGTCGTCGTCGTCGTCGTCGTCGTCGTCGTCGCGAGGGTCATGCCGCATTCTTCTGGCTAACGATATCTTCGTCGACTCGCGAAGAAGCGACTGCCGTTTCCTGAGCGATAAAGTCCCCCTCTCTCCCCCTGCTCGCCCCCTAACCATCCTTTTCTAGAGATTATATATGCGATTTTATTCCTACGGCGAATATCAGTCCTCCGAATATCTTTTCGCTGCCTGTTGAAACGGCACTTTTCGGAAGGAGTTTAACGGCCAATTCCACGTTACTCGGTCGAATTTAAAAAGCTCGTGAATTCTTCTCGTTAGGGGAACCCCTTCTCAAACGAGATTTTATTTTAGCACGACATCAGCGGAAGTACTTTCTCCAGGAAGGAAGTAAGTTCTAATTAATCCGAGCACGCTTTATTATTAGAACTGCGTCTGAACAAACGGCAGTCCGTGTCGAATTTTTTTCTCATATTCAAGTTTAAAATATAAAATCGCCAATATTTTACATTCGGTATACATTGCAAAGAGAATAATAAAGAATCACTGTATAATAAATCTCTTTTTTTTTTAGAGAACCTATATTTAACATTATTACATATTTGCGCACAATCGAGATATTAAATGCAAACGTTTGTCGAGCAGATAAAAAAACAAATATATATGTTTTATGTTGAAATATTTAATCATGCAAATAAAAGTTTCATTCATTTTTGCTTTCAAAGGTAAAGGCAAATTCCACATATTTTATTTGAACGATTTTTTCCTCGAGATTAATAGGAGAAGATAAAAGATCAGAGAATTTTATCTCGTACGTACTCTGCGTTGTGCCATATATAATCATATGCATCGTCGCACATATAGGCCATTAATATACCAAGGGGGAAGGGAACGACAGGGAGAACCTTATAAAATAAATCCATGCGCGAGACGATAAATAAGCCGAATAGGAAATGTCGAAGGGGAGGGCAATGTGTGCAACGCGTGGCTGCGAGGGCAGATCGGAAAAGGCAAGGCAGGCGGGATACGTCGTCGTCGTCGTCGTCGTCGAAGAGAATAGGGGCGACGAAAGTCGTAGTCATAAAGAACTCGCAATTCATACCGCGTGTTCCACCGATACGACGCGCTGTCGCACGTAGGCGTCCCGAAGAAACGTACCACGTGAATTTGAAAATGTGTCTATAAGTATGTACCTACGTAACAGAGTGGCCATAAATAACGGTCATAAATGAAGATCTGCGAGTTAATAAATATGTGCGGCTGCGACGAAGCCGCGTCGTTCTCTATACAGTAGTGTAATCGAACGATAGGACGTATCATCTTGTGAAATCGGAAAGGGATATTCGATTCTGGTGATGGGGTTCCAGCTTCTTTAAATAATTATATCGGTCGATGAAAAAAAATTGTGAACAGGTACAACTTTAATCAGAATAGGTGTTTCTTATCATTTTTGACGCGTTAAATCGAAATCGTGAATGAAAATATTCTAACATGTCAGGTTTCAAAAAATATTTTTCGATGATTCAATAATGTTTGACTTGATAATTATCTTAAAATATACTTATTATAAATTTTAGAAAAACTTATTACATATTCAAAAAAAGAATTTATATTCTTTCAAAAAATATTGTAAAATTGTATCGATGACAAATCAGAATAAGTAAATTGAGTTTTTGTTTTAATTTAATATTCTCGAAGTATTAAATTGTTACTAGGATTTAGAATATATTTTGAATAAATTTGATGTTTATGATGAACTTCAGAAATATTTGAAGCAAGTAACATTTATTTAATTCAAGTATATTATATATTTTTCCATGTTTATTTTTAGTTTAAGAACACAGAAGTTTATTTCAAGAGCATAAAAGTTTATTTTAAGTAAACATTACTTGTTTCAAGTAAATGATGAATACATTATAAGATTATTATCAGGAAAATATTCTTTGTAAGAATAATTATTCTTTGTAAAAATAACTTAGCAAAAGAATAATTTTTTCTATGTTTATCCTTATATAAGATAAAGCGCGCCAGAAGTTTGATAATAGCTACAGTGAAAGATTAAATATTTTTATTTTAAAGTACAATGTTTAAACTTTAATTTGAATCCTTTTTAAAATCTCTGGCACATTGGTTTTATCAATTACGAATTATTAAAAATGATAAAAAACACATTTTTTAAGATGTTTTTAAACTCATTTTTCTCAAAAATTTGACGTGACGGAACATTTTCACCTATAAATTCGAATTGTGCGCGTGAAAAGCTGTGAGAAACACTTATTCTGAGTAGAGTTACTTGATCAATATTTTTTGATCGATCATTGTTACCGTTGAAAAAGTTTACGTCTCACAGGGTTATATTTTTACGACAAACTGCGTTTACTCAGTAAGCACAATACATGAGATTCGTGCTGGTTTGTTCTTGAATGTTGCGCTATTTCGTAAGTTTCCGGCTCGCAGGAACTTAGACAGGTACACCTGTCGATACCGCGTTATACGATTTTCGATCGAGCGCATCCGAATTGACACCGCGGCGCATGAAACCGCGGCATCAGCAACGGTTTACATCGTCGCTCGAGTTCGATATCAATTCATATCTTCGCGATGGAATCGCGGATAATTCTCGCTCGAGTTACGAAACATTAATTACCGTCGACGAATCATCGGAATTATTTCTCCAACACTTTAGCGGTCAAAACAAATTTACCGCTACGCGTTACGCAAATCGTCCGTCCGCTGGTCGACGTGTCGCCGCGCCAGCTGATCGATACCCTGGCGATTAATAGCCATCGACGGTGGCCGACGGTGGTGGCCATTTAGATCGCGGGGCAGTTTGCTAATAGAATCGAAAGTGAGTCGTTCTGTCAATTCCATTATTAAGCCGCCGTCGGCGGTACTCGATGGCGCGACGCAGCAATTTTGAACCGAGCGACCCGGCAGATAGAACGTCAACTAATTGCACCAACGCGACAAGTAGTCGATCTTGCGAAGGGCATTCACCTTCCTCTCTCCCTCTCTCCCGTTGCACCGCGCGAGCTGCTGAACCGCGCGCTGCGGCTCGCGAAGAGCAAAGAGCGGCCTGGCATCGCGTGCTACGGACTCTCGAAATTCCACGGTGTGCCTCGAAATAAGGTGCGGAGACGAAATAAGATATGTCGCGTCGCCGTAGGCCGAGAAAAATCTGCCGATCGTTTGTCGGCCGTAATTACGATATCCTGCGAGCATATGCGCCGCGAACGAGGACCGAACCGCCTTGAGGGACGCTATTGTACTTGCTGATTAACGATTTATCGTAAAAATGTGCTCGTAAGACACGTACACACATACGAGATGTATTCGAGATGATTTTCTCGAGTATAAGAGTTGATTAGATTTTCTTCTTAAACTTTCTTAAATATAAAAAACAACACGCAATTAAGGTTAAAAAAAAAAGATTGATAAACGAACTAAGTACACTGAGAAAAAAAATTTACTAAATTTTAGTAAATAATTTGCTTGTGTACTTGCAAGAAAATATTTACTTAATAAAAGAAAACCGATAGTAAAATTTAATTAATTGTCTTTTTACTAAATAAATATTTATTTACAATTAGTAAATATTTTTCTTAGAATATACTAAGCAATATTTACTAAAATTTAGTAATTTTTTTTCTCAGTGTAGGAACAGAAATTGCTTGTTTATTGACCTTTTTTTTTACCTTAATGACATTTTGCGTATATTGAGCTTATTAGAATAAAATAGAATTTATTTCGTCACAGCTTTCGCAGCTGAAGAAATAACTTGGTTTACAACCTTTACTTAACACATTCATGCATATATTATTACCTAAATCCTATAACTAATCGCCTTACGGCTGGATATTCTCATGTCTAATTCCATATTGCCTCTATAAATTATGTTACATAATCATAATCGTTACCTTACTTCTATATTTTATCCAATGTTATTTCATATATCCCTGCTTTCTTCTTTTTACACCCCCTTTCTCTTACTTTCTCTAATTTACAAAGTACACCGTTCTTATTGCTATCTAAATCCTCCGACCATAAATTCGTATATGCAGTTTCCTTATCGCCTCCCAGCTTTTCAAACCAACCTCGCTTGTCTCATTACAATCCTCTATAATATCGAGCTTATTATTCTCAATTAAAATACAGCACAATACATTGTAAAATACAATGATTATTTGAAGCTACAAAAGTGGCGTGCTCGGCCTCGCCAAATTTCCATACGCGCGGCTTAAATTTTCTTCTTCTCTCGTATTGCGGGACGGCTGAATTTCGACGAATGACGAGGACGGGTCGGTCGATTTTGGGGTGGCGATCCCGCAAACAGCCACGTACGGGGCTACGAAGGTTCCCGCCCCCGCGGTCGAGTTATCCAATTGTTTTTGCGGCCATTGTTCCGCCATTAGCATCGAACGGTTCCGCCGGAAAGTTTCGTTTTCAGGAATTGCCGGAGTTTCGGAATGGATGGCCCGCCGCCACCGCCGCCGCCGTTCACCATTCACCGCTCATCGGCGTCCTGTGTCGAACCACGAGGTACACCGCACGGCTACCTCGACTCTTTCAGTCGGTCCTTTCATAGAGAGCTGACTCGCAAAAATAGTAAAAAAAAAAGTTTTAATGACGTATTCAGGAGATTAATCGCGATCAGAAATCCCAATACGTAAATGCCGAGGTCACGTCGAGGTTTTTGACTTGTAAGCAATCAAAGATTCCTAATGGGCAAGTTATTACATGCGCGCCGATTTATCATCTGTTATTGATTTTTACAATTCAGCTGTGATCTTGCCTTTTTTAAATTTTTTATGTAGAACAATTGATATCGACAGGTTGGTAGAAAATTTCGAAATTTTTTTAAACGAAATCCGAATTAATGTTAAAAGACAAATCTTTAAAATATGATATGATTCCTACACAGAAAAAAAAAACGTTTCATTCAATTACTGAAATTATTTAGTTGTGCGTTAAACCGTATGAGATTTTTGCTCCAATGGTACGCTTTGTTCATCTTATTACATATGCCAAAACGTGTCTGCTAGTTGAATACATTAAATCTGTCCGTTGAATTTATATATTTCGTCTAATATAATATATTTATGATATTATTATAATATATTATAATAATA
>QKQZ01054727.1:0-25586 GCA_003595255.1 Solenopsis fugax | reverse complement strand
GTAAGCGTTCGAAGTTTCATATGGGGTCTCTCTGACCCACTTACGTGTTTAAGGGTTAATGATAAAATAATCTTTATTTTGCAATTACGAGAACTGGCTGCGCCGTGAAACAGACTTTTGTGGAATTTTTTCGGATTTCGGCGAACAAGCGTGTTTCAATGTATTTTAAATAATTTTACTTTCTGATTAATTATTCATATTATCGTACCTTGATTTAGCAAATCATGTTGCTCTCCTCAAATATAAAATTTCATGAATTGTATAGTGAATTTATCGTAAAAATAGACATAAATTATATTAATTTAGATTATTAATTTCCTGAAAAAATTTAAAAAATTTTGGACCGCTGGGGCCTTCAAAGGGGGCCACCGAGAAATTTCTCGGTATCTCTTTTGTCCAGTCCGACCCTGTTGATAATTAGTTCCTTTTTAGAGAGACTGTAATTATAATTTGTACTTATTATTACGAAATAACTTTCTCAATCCTACAAATAATTCGAGTAATACACCTATTCTATTGTATTTGTTAACATAAATGGAATTATTAATTATAATTGCGCTGTTTAAAGAAGTAAAAAATGTATAGAGGGTGTGAATAATAAGTGTTAAGTATTTTAAAGTCGTATTCCCATCGACCAAACATTAGAAAGAATTCACATAAATTATTAACATGAATTAACGGCCTTATGTTCACGATGCTAGAAAGCATTTCGAGATCTCGGACGGAGAGAGAATTGGTCAATCGCATTAGTTAGCCGAATTGTTCAAATGCGATTGGTCAATTCTCTATCGAATCGAGATCTCGTACCTCTTTCTCAACATCGTGAATAGAAGGCTTTAGATTAGAAAGCTTAATTCTTGAAACACGAGGAATTTTATTATGAAACAGTGGAACGAATTCAATTTTCGTTTGATTCGTATTAATAATAATAATATAAAATGATTATAATCGAGCGAGTTGAGATATTATTTTTTTTAATTAATCTTTAACTATATAAATAGTATTAATTAACAATTATGGAATATTTCAATTTAACTGAGTCCTTTTCAGCCATTATAAACGTATATTTTCAAAATTACATTAAATTAATAAAATTAAAACATATATATATATATTATATATTAAAAAAAATATATATATATATTATTTTGCGTTTACACATCCTTTGGTAATATTACAATACTCAATAAATAAGGCGTTTTCGAAAACACTTTGTTTATTCAAAAACAAGTCTAAAAAAGTTCATTTTTCTTTAACTGTGTAATAAATATATTTATGTCATATATATATAAACATCGAAAAAGATATATATATATATATCTTTTTCGAAAATGTAAATTAATGTATCTTCTTCTATTGCTTCACCTCATTTCCTTAGCGATTGCATAAATGTAAACTGGTACGCGCGTCTCTCAGTGAGAATAATCACACACATTTTTTCGGGAATTTTTCGGCTATATTTAACGTCAAATGAGATTTGTTTAAGATTAAAATTCTCAATCTGTTTTTGATTATGTAAGAAAAAAATATTATTTTGCACATTTCACGTTTATTAATAGCTCATTATTAATCTGATTTTGTAAACAGAACAATTTCCATTGATTTGACGCTTACAGTGCACGAGATCTTAATATAATGATTCGTTGTCGCAATCCGAACTGGCACCTTCTTGCCTGCTCATCTCGCAATATAAATAAACGCATTGGCCATTCTAATAGGATACACATTATCATTTACAGACAATATCGAGCAAGGTATATTGTTGCCGCAAGCAAAAAAAGGCCATTTCAAGAACGAACGATGAATGGTGATTCTGAATGAAACTTGGCATTTCGAAGTTAATTAAATTTTTTAAACCGTTCTTATACAAGTATTTTACGATTTTTAATATCGCATTAGTATTATCATTATTAACATTATTTTATTTGATCTTTATATAAATTTTTATTTTATTATTTTTAAATTTATATTTAAAATTTTGTTTTATTTTTTTTTCATTTCACTTTGTCATAGAAATCTATTATATATTTTTTATTTATATATAACATTTATATTTGAATAAAGAATTACAAATCAAATAATTTGTTATAATATAAAATTATTAGATAATAATGCATTTTATAACTAATACTTTCAAAGTATATATACTTGCAGTGATGCTAACCTGATGTGAACTAAGGTCACATTGAGTGAGAAAAATTCTCTTGAATATTTTATATTATGCAGTGTTAATTATGGTCGATTTGCGTTTGCCATTCCGCTGAGGAGTCTATGTATTTTATTTCTGTACGTGTAATAACAATCTAAGTTAATAATCCCTGTATACACACACGCACGCACGCACGCACACACACATAGAGAGAGAGAGAGAGAGAGAGAGAGAGAGAGAGAGAGAGAGAGATGAGTTACACCTCCGCTAAGTAGAAATAGAATTGTGCAACGATAAATTCGTTCCCCCCTAAAGATTATATAATACCTCGAAAAATTGGTAAAAACAAATATGATTTGTATTTTTATTAAAACATTTTCATTTAAAATAATTCAAATTTACATATATTGTTTACACATCACAATACTTGTAGCTAGCCATGCCAAAAGGTAATTTTACATCTCTAAAATTTTGTACACATCAACTTGAAAAGAAGGCGAATGAAGGCGAATTCGTCTCATCAACATTTGATATAAGAAATTCTAGCTACGTTCCACTTTAAATGTAAATTCTTCTTTGAATAGATATTATTAGTATCATTTCTTATATTATACAGGACAAGATAAAATCGTCGTCTTTATACGAAGCAGATCATATCTAAATCTAGTATTTTTTTGAATAATGCATTTTGTATTCAATTTCATAAAGCAGAAAAAAATTGAATCAAGCTATTTTAGTATAGTCGTCATAGTTATATTAAGTTTTACAATGAATTTTATGTAACACTGTCCATATTTATTATTTAAGAAAATTATATTTAGTTTTTTTTTCTCAATTTGCCCAAGGACATAAAAAACTATGCGTATAACGATCTTCTGTTATTTAATAATACGTTTTCTCGATAACGTTCACAATAACATCTTACAAATTCAATTTCTTAATATGCGTTTATAGATCTAGTATCATATTTCCTGTATGTCATAATGAGCAATTGATTGAGTAACTGTGCGCTCAATCGCGCGTAGCCTCGCACTCTTGACATAACGATTATATAGAGAGTTCTAATAGAAAGTTCATGAGCGGGGACTGGATAATTTAATATTTTATTGAGGGAAATAATTAACGATTTTATATCCAGTGGCATATTTGCATTGCAGTATATTTGCATTGCAGTATATTTAAAGAAATCACATTTGTCAAATCTGTCATATCTGTTAAATCAATCTTAAGATTATATAGAGCTTAGTTTAAAAGGGATATCTCTAGTATTAATAAAGAAATGTACTGTAATAGATATACTGATAGATAATATGAAATATAAAAAATATGAAATATAAAAAATTATTTCCGTAGTAAGATTTGATAATTTTTTTTTTATTAATCATAAAATATTGAAGCACGGTATTATCTTTGCGTGGTCATTATTACTCAAATGTAATTATAATAATACAAATTTTTTTGTAATTATAATGATATAAATATTTATGATGATATTAGTAGTCCAAATGTTAAACTCGAGAATCTCATTATAATATATAAATTATTACAATATTATTATAATATATAAATATACTATGATAATGTTAAAATTCTGTGAGTTAAAATTAAGTGATAATGTTAAAATTCTTGAGTCTCTTGTAACTCAAAGGAATATGAAGATGTTATTTTGCGAATATAAATAGAAAGAACACTTTTGCTGAAATATATTTAAAAAATATTAAATTTTATTGTTTTCCGGCTAACATGAAGAAAAATTCCTAAACAATAATACACTGAGGAAAAAATTACTAAATTTTAATAAATATTTATTTGAATAGTACTAATAAAATATTCACTAAATGCAAATATATACTTATTTATTACAAGAATTTAAGTATAATTTTTTCTTATAGAATAAATATTTATGTACCGTTAATAACATGTAGTAAATATTTTATTAGTACTATTCGAATAAATATTTATTAAAATTTAGTAATTTTTTCATTCAGTGTGTATTATATTAAAAAGTTGCCTAAGATAAATCAAGTGGCGTATCACTGATCTTGAAGAAACATCAAAAAGAAATTGTGATAATACGTATCAAATCTAATCTGCTGTGTGTATATGTGAAAAAAATGATGTGATAAAAAGGAAGACATCAAGACATCAACAATTAAACAGCAAGGATTGCGATTTAAACACAGTATAACTTGGAGATTTTCGAGCGATTAATGAGTCACAATACAAAATAATCATTTGGCTTTGAGTAACGAACATGCTTATCAAATTATACGTGTTTAAGTAACAATACACAGTTCTTAATTCCTGGAATATCTTACTGTAATTTTTTATGAATGATTTTTTTCAATAACTGATAGCATCAGATTTATTACTTTTGATCACGATTTCTTCCATGTTTTCCAAAGATAAGCGATATAAGTTTCAAAAGTTTTTTTTGGGGGAGGGGGAAATATCATAAATGCTTCTTATAGCATTAATATTATTATTCCGGCTTCATAACTGTGTTTCAAGTTCGACGAACATGCGGCACGCAGTTTGAGTTGAAAAATTAAAAATTAAGAATTATTATTCAGCACCAAGAACCGCTGTGACTGATATAAGCCTTCTATTCTTGTTTTTCAAAAGTTTTTGCTCGATAAAGCAAAACTTTTTTTGGATTTTTTTCGCAAGTCCACACACAATAGTATTTTTCCGCAAGGGAAAAGTGTGTGTGATCGTGACAACAAAATGATATTAAAATGGCATCAAAATAATTATTAAAAATCACTTTTCGATCAACACGATTTATTTTAACATTTTGATATTATTGTGTCCTGTTGTGTTGCTTAAATCTATAACAAATTTATTAGAAATATTTCAAATTTATTGAAAATATTTTATTTTTGCATCCACCATTATTGGAGTCATCATATTGAATTTTTATTTTCATCTCATTCATTTTTATTGGTAATATTATCATACAGTTCTAAATAATCTTTTTACTTATGAAGCGTCCATACCCCGGTCCATACATATAATATATATTTTGTATTATACATACAGACGCTTCATAAGTAAAAAAGATATTTAGGACTGTATGATAATATTCAGCAAACATTGAGTTACAGTTATATAACTGTTAGTTATAATTTCCCATTCAATACTCGTTATATAATAGTTACATTGTTTAGTAGGAAATTATAATTGACAATTATATAACTGTAACTTAATGTTTGCTGGGAATGAATCATAAATTCAATACTGCATTATAAGCTAATAATAGAAATAATATTAAAAATAAATGCAGATGACATTAGCCTATGAAGGCCATAATTTACAAATAAAATATTAAAAATTTGTTTAATGATCCATATTATAATTGTTTTGAGTAATATAATTTTAAAAAATTATGAATTTCTAACTTAACATGAATAAATTTATATTAAATTTTAAAATTGACTTTTAATTTAACTTAATTGTTTATGTAACTTTTTTAACACGTAACTATAAATTAATTATAAGCAAACTTTAACTTAATTATAAAAAAATGTATTAACTTACCTAACGCTACGTAAAACATAGTTTGCATAGCTTACATTATATACACGTAATTTAACAAAATTATTTATATTTTACGCATAAATATCCTACTTTATTCAAAATATATGTGTCAGTGTTTGAAAATTGTCGATAGTCGATAATATCAATAATCGATAATATCGATAAAAGACAATAAACACGGTTACGAGAGATACATATTATATTCATTGATGATGATTCGACACGAATTGATAATTGAAAATATTCACGATAAAGATAACGTGTTGTAAACTACTCGTATTTCATGTTCACTCCGACGTATATGTGCCCAACGTGTTTATGTGTACACGAGATGCTGTATATCGAATAAAAACAAATAAAAATAAATATACATGTAAAAATAATTTTAGACTTACCGACACCGATGCGCAACAGCGGAGTTGAAACTGCATTCTGTAACATATAAACATGTACAAATTAAACAAAAATGCCCAAAGCAATCAATATTTTAAAAGATTATTATTAGACGCATTCAATTTTTTTATTTGTCTATTAAATAGATATTTAATAAAAAAAATTAAATTGTATTTACAGAGAGAGGAATCTTTTTTTTAGATATAAATTCTCGTAAAATTTAATAAATATAGAAATCGAGCTTTCTTTTGTAAATAAGAAAACAAGTTTTAAAATACTGTTACATACAAATGCATTAACGTTATAGATATTTCAATAAATATTTTAAATATCACGATATATTTAATTTGCCCTAGTGCACAGGTAAGGTAATGAGCCCTATCTGTTCATAAATTTCATATTAAAATAGATTTAGAAAATAAAAACATATTAAAATTATATTTATTTATAAACGTGTACATTTAAAAAAATGTAGAATTTACTCAAATTGTATAAAATCAACAGTTCTATAAAATGTAAATATATAGAACATATATAAATTTATAATTTATAAACAGAATTCTACAAATAAAATTTTAGAATTTTATAAATCAAAAACCTTCTACCCAACTATTGATTAAGAAATTAAAATTACAGTCTTTAGCTATTTCATTCAATTATTATATAAATTCAAATTATTAAATTTAAATTATTATTTTTATAAAATATAGATGAAATATAAATGCGTATCATTTGCATTTGCAAATTCAATTGGATAGAGATTAAATTAGAAAGCCCCCTTAGCATTTTTCAAAGGGATAATGAGCAGCAGAAATGTAACCTATTGTAAAGTTTCTATGGACGTATACAAAAAAAGATATGGCATATATTAGCAAATTGAAGAACATTACTTATAGACTTAAAGCTAAGCTATGGATATAGATATAATATGCATATTTTGTTAGTGCATGGGATTCTACTGATACAGTTAATAAAACTTTAGATAATTTGACAGCAAGACTGATTGCAGAAGAATAACAGTAAGAAATCAAGAAGAAAAAGGCGTAGCTTTTAAAACAGAAGGAAGAAAATGCTACAAATGCAATAAGACAGAACATATTGCAAACGATTTGTAAAGTTAAATCAAATACAGGTAGAAAACAGTTACAATGTTTTAAATGTAATAAAACTGGATATATAGAAAAATTCTGCAGAGCTAGCAACAGATGAAGACTGGAGAAAACTGTAATATTTGCAAGAAAACAAATCACACAGATAAGGCCTGCTTTTTTAGAAAAAATAAAAATAAGAAGTATGAAGATGAAGATAAAGTGTCCTTTTTAACAACAAAGATGAAAAAGAGAAGAAAATAAGATGTCATTTCTTTCATCTGACATTAATGAAGGTGACGTATGAATAGTTGATTTTGGCACTACAGTGAATATTACAAAGAAATATGAAAATATGAAGAATTGAGGACAACATAAAAGACAAGCACAATTAAAGTAGCTAAAACTGACGAATCAATGACAGCTAGCAACTTGACAGGATTAATGGAGTTTGCTAACTGCAAATTAAAAGAGGTAATATATATACTTGAGTTAACTATTGATCTTTTGTCAGTTTGAGCTATAATGGATAGTGGAGGTGAAGTTCTGTTTAAAGGTAATAAAGTTAAAATTAATTTTGGAAATAAAACAATTTTGAAAAAAATTAAAATGAGGGGATGAAAGCAAAACACAGTTGAAAACTAAGAATTATCCATATAGAGAAATGGTAGTTTACTCTATGCTTCCTCTAAAAGACAAGACCAGATATCACTTATGGAACGAATTATACAAGCAGATTTGTGAAAGAGCCAACTCAAGAAGGGATAAACAACTTGAAACCTATATTAAAATACTTAAATGGAAACATAAACACTAGAATTATTAAATACGAGAATAGAAATATAAACTTATTGGAAGCATATTGTGATGCAGGTGATACAGAAACATAGAAACAAGGAGAAACACTATGGTTACATATCATTTTCTTCAGAGATGGACCAATTAGTTGGTGCTCAAAAAAAACAGCCCATCATAGTTTTATCTACAACTGAAGCTGAATACTTTATTGCTGCTGAATGCTGCAAAGAACTGGTTCATCTAAAAGGACTATTAGAAGAATTACTTCATGAAATAGTAAAAATAAAATTAAACATTAATAACCAAAATGCAACATTGCTGCAACGTTGTAACAATAATGTTACTGCAAGTTCCGTGTTGTATGGGAAGGACGTCCTTTAATTGGATAAAGTACCGTGTGCTGTGTAGGCTAATGCTTCTTTTCCTCGTGATTATCATCAAATTCGAATAATTCAGATAACAAGAGCTCGATATGTTCGACCTCGGTATTCTGAACATCAAACAATATGAATTAATCATTTACCCGTGGTTGTTCCGCCGACACCTGATGCTCCCCGAGCCCCCGCCACCTCTCAAATTTCACTCATGTCCCATGTTGTTACGTTGCAGACTTCTACGCATTCACACAAGATTCGCTAATCACTCGCGCACACTATAGTTGCCAAATCACAAAATCGTACATACAATATCTTATGCAACGCTCCGATCACCACACGACGCGTGACTTGACCGTATCAGGACGTAATAAGGCGATAGATCCACGAATCACACGGAACTACGCAAACCGCCCGACGACGTACCTTCCTTCACTCTATTCGACAAGATTCACTCGCGAAGACGCGTTAATGACGATCACTCGTGCGCTAACCGCTAAAATACGTCGCACGACACTTTGCGCGGCACCCCCGACGACAATCACGCGCGACGCGCACTCGATCCTATTCCGGCACGACGAAATAACGCGAGGGTGGTCTGGTCGCGATCTTGCGAAGTTACGAATCAACGTACGAATTTAACGTGGAACCGGTGGAACAGGATTCGTAAACCGCGCGGTCAACTTTACGCGGGAAGAGACGCTGCGACCACCGCGCCGCTGCGGAACAACGGGCAACACGTGATGCGAGTGCTACACCTGCTGCACCTTCGACCACTTTCCGCGCTTGAATAATAGGCCTGTTCTTTTTAGCTGAACTGCACTAGTTTATCTTCAGAGTTTATCTTTCTTGTTCTTACGTGAAGGGAAGAAGATAAACTGTGAACTAGTGAAGTCAGTTCAGCTAAAAAGAACAGGCCTAATATTAACCCAGCATTCGAAAATGGATTCAAAATATTGAAAATGGATAGAAATAAATTGAAAAAAATCAAAAATTTGGATTCAGCAATGAACACACGAATCTATCTAATTAAAGTTTAAAAATTCTTTGAATCCATTTTAATCCATAAAATGAGATTTGAAATTACGGGATTTTTATTTTTGTCAATCAAAAAAAGTTATGCGAGCCATACAACCCATTATCTATGAAACGGAATAGAAATGAAGTGATTTTTATTTTTTCAATTTAAAGGGAGTTTTTGCAGGTCAACCAATCCATTTTAATCCATGACGTAGGATTGAAAATGACTTAATTGCTGTCTTTTAATCCAAATAAATGTATTCAAATGAATTAAAATGGATTATACAAATTTTGAATCCATTTTCGGATGCTGGAAAGGTTAATAATCCTTTTTTTTTTCTTTTTATTTATCGTCGTCGTTAAAACAAAAATATGACAAATACTTGGTTAATTTAAACAAATAAATATTTTTAAAACGTCCATCTAGCTGACATATCGGCCAAGCACGTCCGAACCGTGGCTGCGTGCTCGCCTATTTTAAAATGAGTGTAGGCGGCGATATTGAACGGCGATTTTCGCAGCGAGGCCGCCGAGGTCCCGCAAAAACGCAAACGCCGAGGGTACTCGAGGTAGTCGGAGCGCGCGTCACGAGCAGTTCACGAGCGCAAACGTCTGCAAACGTAGCGTGCGTAACGTAAAGCGATTTTCGCGTGCGTTCTGAGGAAACGCGACCGATCCAAGCGTCGCCGAACGCGCCTTGAGCCTTCTGTAATTCTGTCTGCGATTGCCCGGGCCGCGTGTGTCGCCCCGGTGCGAGCGGACGCCATATTACAAGAGCCGAGCAGCTTCGAGTCCTGTGGACGATCCGCCACGCTCCTCCACGTTCAGCGTAATCAGCGTGCGACACGGTTCGTCCGAGCGGAACCAGCGGAGTCAAGGTCGTCGTCCGCCGCGCGNGTCCGTCGCAGCGCGCGACACGCTCCGGCCACGACACGCTGCCAGGTTGACGTCCCGCCTCCTGGGGAGGAGCGGTTAGGCCTCAAAGTATACACACGTACCGCTACCCTTAATTTTGCGCCAGCACGCGAGCTCAGGGAAGTATATCATAATGCTGAATGCGAGTCCCTCGCTGACGACGAGGTACGAGCTCACGGAAGTGTTATTTGACGTGAGGAAGCGTCGATAGAGGTAGGGATAAGGTACGATAAAGGGGAGAGAGGAGAAGCATGACGATTACGTAGAGGTGTTCAAGGACCGAAGAAGTCAGACAGATCGGCAATGTCGAGTCGCGAGCTCGCGCCCGGGTGGCGTGGAAACGCGGTGCGTAGCGCACCGCGATGCCTGCACTAACGCCACGGTACACCGTACACGTGATGGTCGGTGTCACCACGCGTCACGGGACGTGCTGCTGCAACACGGAACGTCGAGTCTTGTGTCCGGTTCTTCTGCTGCTGCTGTGGTAACGCGCGCACGACCAGGGGCCGCAGATGCCAATGGTGATGATGGCGCAGGAGGGCGAGAAGTATCCGCTTCACAGATGTATATTTCAGGGGGATGTGAAGACGCTGAACACCTTGATCAGGACGCACGATATTGCCGAGAAGGATAAGCAAGGTAATTTGCTTTTAACGTTGGAGCGGATATCCAGATAGCGATGGATAGTGTCTGTGTTGATGTCAGAATTGTGGCAGCTGAGTCAGCATTTGTTGGCAAATTGATGCCTTCACGATGTGACAATGTCATGCTCTTACTCTTACTGAGAGTAAAGTTTTGGAATGCAGGCTTGGGTATCAATTTGCAGATAACTTTGAAATCGTCATCATCAAAATGTGTGTTCTTGCCATTATGTTGCTATGATAATTTATAAGCTTGTCCAGTGTTCCATTGCTAACAGCACAAGGGTTTGATACTGTTAAATAACTGGCGATACATTGTTGCCTGTGTATTGCTTCAGTGTTGATATACTTGAAATTATTAAAGATAAATATAAAGAGCAAATTGTCTGCATTGTGAGTGATATATTGTGAGTTTGCTTACTCTTTGTTATCTGGGATAATTCCACTTCAAATACGTTTTGTGTTTCTTCTGTTAGTTTTCATGTAGATTAATTGATCTTAGTTTAATTTAATTTTCTAACATGTTTTCCTTCTAGCATCTTTTTCTAACTCTAAGAATTAGAGAAAGATGAAGAGTGAGTTAAACCGAGATCAAAGTTAATCTACATTGGTGGAAATGAACATTATTCATGTGTATAAATGAAGATAATCAAAATTTTTTAAGGATGAAAAATATAGATTTTGTATTTAACTTTTTTGTATTTTGTGTTGCAGGAAATACACCTTTGCATTTAGCTGTGATGTTAGGAAGAAAAGGTATGGATATTTCTTTTATTTTATCATACTAGAGTTTCTCAAATTTGTGTGGATAGTGACCATTTTTTAAAACAATAAATCTATGATAAATTGATTATTTATTTGCACTACATTATACTATATTACTCCTACTTTTTAATTTTTTATTGAATATAATTTTGTAAATTATTTCTGTAATGAAGAATGCACTTATATTCTGCTTTGATGAGCTTTGATATTGACATCAATGTGATCATTTTCATGCTCAAGAAGTTTGATAATTGTAATTTATTTCAAAATTTAGTTTTGATTTCATCGCTAAAACATTTTTCGCCACCCACACTTTGGGAAACTCTGCACTAGATCATTTAAATGAGTTAGATATTAGATAATATAGTAATTTGATAACTAATTATTTAGTAACAAAATTTAGATGTTAATCTTTAACTGCTATCTTGGAGTGTATCACCAGAGACCTCAATTTTTGTTATTTTAATTTTTCTGTAATACTAACATTGTTTGGTTTTTCAGTTGTAAGATAATGTAAGTTGTTTTCATTTTATTTATTTATTTTTTAGACAAATATTTTTAATTATTTTAAAGTTGCCTGTGATTTCAATGAATTTACAACTTAAACAAAAATCCAAAGTTTAGATTTACTTCAACCTAAAATAGATTGGAGTCTATGATATATTTTATAATAAAAAGACCATACAAGTTAAGAGTTAAAATTCTTTAGTCAGATGTTTGATTCAACATACTTGTTTGCTTTGTTATGTTACAGCATGTGTTCAATTATTGCTTGCACACGGAGCACCTGTAAAGGTGAAGAATTTAGCTGGTTGGAGTCCATTGGCTGAAGCGGTCAGTTATGGAGATAGAACAACCAGTTCGTATAAAATACAATAATAATAATTATTTTAATTTAGATTTAGAAACATTAAGATTGCTTTACAACTAATATAGATTTAAAGTATAAATAAAATTATTGATATAGATTTAGTGTTACTTATTTTTTTATAAGAAATATATAGATTATAAAAAGAATGATTTAAGATTTAAGTTTTAACTTTCTTTAAAGTGTTCTAAATTATATTTACATCTTGTATATTTTATTGCATGTAATTCATATTTGCACAAAGAGAATTTCACTTTTATTATCTACTGATTCTATATTTATGATTCTATATTCTATATGTAAGGCCAATTGTGATATTTAAAAATTTTTTCACAGTATCATCTTTAGTACGTAAATTGAAGGAACAAGCGAGAGAGCAAATGGAAGAAAGGAGGCCGAATTTAGTTGCTGCGTTGCACCAAATGGGAGATTTTTATATGGAATTAAAATGGGATTTTCAGAGTTGGGGTGAGTCTTTTGTTGCACTTTTTCAGTCTTTAATTAATTATAGCGTGATTATTTTCTCTGACTGTCAGTCAATAATAAATTTGTCTTTTCAGTACCGCTAGTTTCGAGAGTGTTGCCGTCGGATATATGTAAGATTCATAAAAGTGGGGCTTCGATTAGGATGGACACGACTCTTGTAGATTTTAACGACATGAGGTGGGAGAGGGGTGACATATCTTTCATCTTCAATGGTGACCAAAAGCCTAGCCATTCATTGACTGTCCTCGACAATAAAGCCAAACTTTTCCAAAGAGTGAGATATGAGGTTAACAATCTATTTAAATTTATCTGTTTTTTTTTATGTTTATGCTTTTACATATACAGTAAAACTTTTACACATATTATTTTTAGAATATTATTTTAGAACTTCTATTTTGTATTTATAATTTTTATTTTATTTTTTTATATATAATTTTCCAACTCCAGAACTTTGATAGACGTTCTTAGCATATAAAGAGTAATAAATAAATTTCAGAATATTATTTTATGTTGAGACAATCCTACAATAATAAAGCAAAATCCAGTTATTTGTTTCTTATTTATATATTTTTATATATTTTTATTTATTATATTATTCCTATATACATATATTTGCTAAAATTATATATTAATATTTATATTGATATCATAGATTGAAGCAATTTTTTGTGTACACTTTAGGAAACAGAGCTTGAGATAGAGGATGAAGTTGATATTCTTATGTCTAGTGATATTATGGCAGCGCAAATGTCTACCAAAAGTATCACGTTTTCTAGAGCACAAACAGGATGGATTTTTAGAGAGGACAAAAGAGTGAGTATATTTCTACTGTACTAAAACAATAACAAATTATGTGTAATGCAGTTAGATTACATACAATAATTATAGAATGTCCTGTATCAATTATGTCTTTTTTGAATCCTTCAGAATTGTTTAACAATTAGGAAAATTTAATCAATTCTGAAATAAAAAATTTTTTATAATTACAAAATTAAAAAATATTAAAAATGATATGAATAAAGTAAAATATTGAAATATTTAAAACTAGGAAATGGTAGGCGCTTTCCACGCTGACTTTTACCAAATCAATGGTATGGTACTAGAAAGTAGAAAACGTCGTGAACATTTAAGCGAGGAGGATCTTCAAAAAAATAAAGCTATTATGGAATCCCTTATTAAAGGCAGCTCTCAAGGATTTAAAAATGGCGAGGTAAGATTTTCGTATTAATCGTTACATCGTATTGTTGCTCTTCAGGGCTTCTATTTCGTATTAAATTTTGAAGCAACAAATCCTGTAAATATTTTCTTGCAATGTTTTTTTTCTTACAACTTAAAATATACACTAAATCCATAAAATTTTATCACAACTATTATAAAGTTTTTATTAAAAATATAAGATATATAAATTGAATTATATGTACACATGTACATTTGCTTATATAGTAAACACTTATTACTTTTGTAAAGTTTACATATGAAAGATAAATATACAAAATAAATTATATTTTGAGATATACTATGTTGCATATATTATATTACTATAATATAAATGAAAAGATTTCAATAAATTTAATAATAAAGTAAATTTATTTATTTAGCCTCCTATGAGAAGAGCATCGTTGAATCCACCTCCAGAATCGAATATAACGTGGGAGGAATACGTCGTTGCGCCACCTGGTCAGTGCCCGCTTTTAGGAAGAAATCTTGTCTACAAGGAAAGTAGTAAATCTTTTAAAGCTACTGTGGCGATGAGTCCAGATTTTCCCCTCACCGTTGATATGCTACTAAATGTTCTGGAAGTGATCACGCCGTTTAAGCACCTGAGCAAGCTACGCCAATTCGTACTTATGAAGTTGCCCCCTGGATTTCCAGTTAAGATCGACATACCAATTTTGCCTACAGTCACTGCTAAAATAACTTTTCAAGAATTTGCCTTCCGAAATGATATAGATCCAGAATTGTTTCAAGTGCCATCCGACTACTTTGAAGACCCAATGAGGTAAATATAAAAATTTTGCTATAAAATAGACAAAATTTTATATCACAGGATTTCCCACACTCATGTGGGTCGCGATCCATTTTTTAAAACGAAAAACATCCGCGACCCATCTAGCTTTGGAGATTATGAAAAAATGGGGAAAAGAGAGTAAATTGATTATATATATATATATATATATATATATATATGTATCACTTTAATGCTCCTACTTTTTAATTTCTTGTTGAATATAATTTTATAAATTTATTTCTCAAAATATGAAATACGTTTGTGAAGAATGCATTTATTTTCTGTTTCTATTGATAATATTTTTGACATCATATCGAAGTGAATTATTTTCATATACAAAGTGTAATAATTGTTTAGATGTTTATTTTGAAATGACAGATAATTGGTTAGCAATTCGTTAACGGATTGTGACCCATACTTTGAACATCTTTGCTGTGTCATAGATTGTCCAATATAATCCTGGTTTACAATTTTTTAATATTCATTTTAGAATTAATTTTCCTAATTTTCTTATACATATCTAAGAAATTTTTGATTGGTGTCGTAAACTAGGACTATATAAGATTTTAAAAAATCTTTAAAATATACAGTGATTTTTATTTCAAACTTTCTTAGAACATAAAAACAAAGTAAAATTATGCATCTAAAGTTTCGTTTCGCATATATTAAGTCTGAAGCACAATAATACATTTCAGAAATTACGGTGCGTACCTAACTATGATGATGGTTCTTCATACCGCATCATGTGTTCAAGGATAAACTTCAAGATAAAAATAAAAAGCGCTTAATGCGTTATTATTTTAAACTTTTTGTCGTCTCATTAACAAGTTAAATGACTTTTGTTTAATTAAATTGTGTCATGAGTACTAATAGAATAAGTATAAAATTATTCGGCCTATTAACTTTTGACAATTGTAATAGAAATCGGATGCAGCAGTGGGTTCATTGTGCTTTGCTTGGCACTTTTTGCATATATTTTTCCAACTGCCTGCGGCACTTAAAGGATTGATTTTTTTACGTCCATAAAAATTAAAAAATTTATATCGTAATAATAATATAGTTGTGTATGATGTAATTTAACATTTGTATGTATACTCGTCCGTGCAAGTATGTTTCATTTTGCAGCGTTCACATTGTAAATGACATTTTTTTTACTAATCATTAACAATTGCTTTACAGATTTCCAGACTTATGACGCTTCGACATCCTAATATTAATCAAGATCCAGCCTAGTTGGGGTCTGTTTTCTTCTATGCTAGGGGACAATCTGGCTTTCGTGATTTCAGCCAGTCTGGAAAGCATCTGCGCGAGCCGTTACGTTGTTCATTGAATAACTTGTCATCATAATTTGATCACACACCTAACAGCGAATAGTGTCGAATATTTGCGATGGGATGTTCGATAATGAAGTAAAATCTTCAGGAGACAAATCTGCACTAAAATCAGAGAGAGAAACTCGCATACTATTTAATACCTAACTCAATCACGTTTGTCTACTTGATTTGCGAAGCATGTTAATGTTTATAGAAGTAAAAATCAATCGTACTGTTGTGCTGCACTCGAAAAAGTATATACTACGTACGATGAGTGATATAATTTGATATTTCAGAATATCACATTCAGGAGTTCCCCACCTTTTGACTGTGTTTGAGAATTAAATTAATGATTTTTCAGAATGTCTTTCTTAAACTCGTGTGAGATCACCCGTTGGAAATTAAGAATTGCAAACTGAAGATTAGAATTCAACCACTCGAAACAAAATGGATTATAAGATTAAAATCTTCTGATAAAAATTTTAATCTCCAATTAACAATCCTCAATTTTCAGCGCTTGGTCTGACTACGGTCTTTACTATTCTCGGCCTTAATCGTTGCAATCATGTTGGGTCATCACATCAGATTAGGAAGATAATTGTATAATTTATTTCTGCAGTATATGTAAATTCTTGCTGGCAGCGACAGATGAAAGAAGAAATAGCTTTGATAAATATGTAAATATGTTTCTGTTTCAAATTTGTTATGACGTCATAATCCAGTATGATTACAAGGATGGGCCGAAGGGCTTAATAATCAAGCAGAGTAGATTAGATAACGAATATTGCTATATTTGTATTCTACACTTTTCGCGAATTACCTATCTATTCTAATGGGCGAAGATAATTGTTCATATTTAATTTCTTCGCTGTTCTCACGAGCAATATGTATTTTTACTATTGAAATTTCGTAAACATAGCATCTGGTCAACAATTGGTCACATAAAACAATATTAGTCTAAAATATATTCTTCAGTATTACCAGTTTACAATTATGTAGTTTATACTATAATGATTGTAACACTTTTGTGTTTTTAGTACAAACACCGTTTTTAACGGAGTTGGCTTTTTAACCTTGCATGAATCGATGCATAAAGTCATCTTTAAATATAACGATTCGTACTCATACTGCATTCAGTACTAACTGTTGTTTACGTAATTCTAAATGTTATAACTGCGAGAAGTATATAAATTATATACTCAAATTTCAGATATTTTTGATCAGTTACATTTTCTAAGTGAAAATTGATCGCATGTTAACTGTCTAATATTTTTAATGTTTTGGTACTGATTATTATATTAAAATATTGAGAAAGTGAATAAGTTTACTATAAATTACATGGAAAATAAGAATTTGACATTTGTGTTTGTATTCATGGAACAAAAAATTCACGAAAAATGACTCGATTTTGATTTTTTAATAAATTAAATTAAAGAGAGAAGTTTTCCAATATCTGCATTTATAAAATTTCTCTACGCCTTAAAATAGAATAAGGTTCACGTTTAATTCCATACTCAACATAGTTTCGAACTTTACAAATGCAGGTTTTCAGCATTTTGTATATCTAAGGTCATTAATGCCCTAAAACAGTAGTCGGATTAGACAACTATTGGCCTGATTTTCGCTCAGTGCATCTCTTTTACCGTTCGTGTCCTAACAATGAGTCGCTGCTGAACGCGTTTGAAGTTAAAAGCCAACTTGTATAAAAAGTTATGATTATAGATAGAATCACGACCTTTGTTATAATTATAATAAAAATTATAATATCACGACCTTCATTATGATTACTTTTCTGATGTGGAGCATCTTAATAAGCCTTAGTTACGCATGATCGATAACTCGTTGTTGATAAGAGCAATAAAAAAAGGGGGGACATTCGATCACTCTTAAGACATAAGGAGTGCATTTTCCATGTATTTCTCTGAATAAACCTTAATTCATATATTTAAGGCATTGATGATCCCGGATGCATTTTGCATTATGATTAATGGACACTGATATCGAATTATGATTAATGGACACTGTTGTCGAAGAATGCGAAAGTATGAGTGCGGGTTGATCTGCCTCGCTACCGACTCTCGAACAATCACAATGAAACCTAGCTCGATGATGTTTTTACGATGTTATGGATTTTTCAGTGAATAGACACAAATTTCAAAATAAACGAGAGTGAATTTTCCTTGCCTGTTATTTAGTTATATAAACTCCGTTATGTTTTGTTTAATATAGATTTGCAGTTAGGTTTTGGTTGTATATATGAAATAAAAAACGTAAAATAATTAATGTCGGTATTCATCGATTACAATCCTTGATCACCAGCCGTTATAAACGTATAAAAATATTAGATAAATGTAAGAATTTTTTTTATCTATTGGAAAAGAGTTCTTTTTTCACACATTTCATAAGTTACCCCAGCTCATAAAGAATTTAAAAAAGTGAATTATTTTTAAGTTTATAAGGATCAGCTGTGCTATCTGAGATCCCGTCTTGCCTGTATAATATCTTTTCTCTATTAAAACTTTGAATAATAGTAAATATTTAGCTTAAACATTTTAACCGCTAATAATTATTGATCTTAAAGAACATTTCATTGTTTTAGAAAGTGAAGTTAAAACTCAAGACTTCAAGAAGATTTTGTCACTCGCATTATTTTACTATCTATATTTTTGCTCAGTATTATAATTTCGTTCGTAATATAAATTTTACTAAGAGGTGTATTATTGCTTTAATAAAATTTAAATATTCACACATTGTATACACTAAAAGAACGGTCTTACTGAAGTGTCTGAAATTTTAGCTAGCTATTATTGATGCAAATCTGAAAATAATTTTGTCAGGATCATCAAAATAATTATGTAGGACGCTCAAGCATGACAATAATGCTGCAAAAAGTTTTGACATTCTAGCAATCAGCTTGAGTGTCTTACATAATTTTAAGGATCCAACAAAGTTGTTTTCTTAGATCTGTATCTAGTTACATTTTTAGATACTTTGGCTAAACCATTTTTTTTTCGTGCACGTAACATTACCGCAATTAAAAAAAAAAATCAAAATTACTTCACATTTTTTTAATAATAGCAAAGTTTCTAACACATCACTTGTTAGAAATTTTCGAATATTCCATCTAAATATTTGTAATACGAACAATGGAACTCACCACTTGGACATTTTTTTCTTGATTAATTTCTAAATTTCCTAGAGATTTAATTTGAGCTAATACGGGCTCTAATATTAGTATGTTCTAATGTTAGCGCTGTACCAATAATATTTGATGATAACAGCTGATAGACAATTTAAGATTATTATTATCAATAAAAATATTACAACCTAGTGGACTCATTTTCAGTCTTCTTTAACACGTCTAGTCTTTTTTTGCTATTATTAAAAAGATGTGAAGTGATTAATTGATTTTATGATTTTTTAAAGAATAAATCTGAAAAAAGTGCGATAACTTTTCCGATTGCAGAATTATATCTAACTTAAAGGGCACGGACAGTCACAGTTGTGACGCGTGGGAATGAAGGAGCACGATACGGAATCATTGTGTGTATTACTTCGTATGACACGCGAGTCTATTAATCGCCGTGTAATCCGAGCACAGTCATCCCTTGTAACAAAGTCGCGGTGTTACGCGTCGCGCGATCTTGAGCTACTTGCGACCAATTTTACGGCCTTCTCTTTGGCTGACGCAGCCGAAACTAAGGAATCGTGCGTGAACATACGGGCGATTGTTATTTTAATATAGAATTATCGAAGTAGTCAAAAATGATTGATTTGTAAAAAAAACTGATTCGCAACATTTTATAAAAATGACTCAATTTTAATGGTTTATTTTCTGAGATTTTTCCTTACTTTTTTTACCACATGTAAATTAATTATTGTTAATTATTGTTAATTAATTACGATATTAAATTAATTTATTTCTCCTCCTTTCGCCCTATTAAAAAATATATACAATATTTAATAGTACAAATTAATCAGTAATTTCAATATTAAAGAAAAAGATGTAATAAAGATAAAAAAAAATCTAAAATCTGTAGCATCTCAGTTCGCACTAACTTCTTTTTTATCATTTTGCGTAAAGCAATCAAAATGGCAGGTGTAATTTTTTATATAAAAATAATTTGAATTTAAAGCGACATTTTTTTTTAAATTTTCTGTGACTTTTTGTTGCAAATAATTAAATTAATTTACTTTCTTTTATGATGCTGAAGCTAGCAGACGGACTTAGCAGACAGGCTGCCGGGCGATGCAACGATTCTCAACAAGGTTTTCTCTCAGAGTGTCTGCATCTGCTAGGTTCGTCTGCTAGCTTCAGCATCATAATATAAATTAATAAGTTTTTAACTTTTAAAAAAACTTAATTAGCCGCGTATAATTCAAATAATTTAATTATTTTGCGCAAATTTTATTTTAAATATGTTGTAAATCTGCGAAACTTTGATAACTATACGTAGTAAAGGAATGAAAATTGAAACACGAATTGAGAAAATACCTAAGGCCCATATTTTGATCGAATTATCGTTTCGAATATTTAATACAGTCACCAATACAGATGAGAAATAAAGAATTAATGATGTGAGATCCGAAAGAAGTAATAAATCTCTTGTACAATCATACTAGAGTAAATATTTTATACACTCGAACGAAGACAATTTGAATTTTGATATAGTTACATTTTGTCAGTACACATATACTAATACTTGCAAAATTATTTAAATCTATTTTAATTTAATTTATTAATTTTTAATAATAGATTTTTATTCACTTATATTTTTTAAAAACAAGTATTTAAACTTACATTAAATTGATCAACTTTAAAATAAGTGTAAAAAAATATTTTTTAGTTTCGCGAATAACATTTATTAGATTTCACGTCATATAACTTTAACTGGACCAGTTAAAAACCAGTTATCTATGAATAGAGTATGAAAGTTTAGATTAAAATTAGCATATTAGAAGTATTTGTTATTCAATAACTAACAATTTACAAATTTCGTTCTATTGTGGTCAATATTACAGCAATTGTATTTATTGGTTTATATTTCTATTTATTTTTTATTTGTTTGTTTTCATTTTTACTTCATTTTATATGTTTATTTTATTTGTACTATTTTCTTTATTTTTTTTTGTTACACAGATGCATAAAATATATCCGCGAGAATGCAATTATAAGTCAAATAATATATATTAAATAAATCCTCATAAATCAATTTATGTAATTTATCCAGAATTAAATATTAGATCCTAATCTGTTTTAGTCTATCCATTTTAAGGCAATAGAGCTGTGAAATAATATATGTAAGGATTTATTATCATAGTTCAATATAACCTTTTTATTATGTTTTAAATAATGTCACAGATCTGTTACCTTAATTATAAAAATTTACTTATCACTCACTAACCGATGTGTAGCAGTTATTCTGCAACGTCGGTACAGTGATTCTGTAACAAACAAATGTAAAATACAAATTAAAATAAGAAAAGACAACTAATATTTTAAATAATAATTACTGCATGCAATTCTATATGTATTTATTAAGTAAATGTTTAATCATTATTAATTTAATCATTAGAGTAATGTAATTTTTGAGAATACTTTATTATACAAATACAAGCGCTGTAGGATTTCATACAAAATTTTTTTCTATCTTTTATTTTCTAATATACAATTAAAAAATGAACGATACTTCCGCACGATATAGTATATATAAATAAAATTACGGCATGTTGCTCCGCCCGCGGAGAAGCCAAATGGACCGACCTAATATGATTTTGGCCTCTTTGAGGGTGCAATCCGCTACTGTGCATCAGTGTCGGTAAGTCTGATACTATTTTTAGGCTTGTCTTTTTCCACGTCTCAGTACTGAACTTCTCACATGGTTCATTTTTCCTCTTTTTTTTCATATTGGTGAAAAAAAGAAAAAAAGGTAAACTTGTGGTGTGGAAAAAGGACAAATCTTTTATTTTAAATATGATGCCTTTTGAACCCCCAAAATTGGGCTCCGAGATAGAAGTGAATAAGTATTTCGATAAAATACATTTTCGTGTTTAGTTCTGTGTAAAAATTAATTTAGATACTTAATATTTGTGAAAGTTATATATTTGTGTGTTTGCTGAGGGATAGTATTTAAAAATTATTTCGATCTCATTGCTAATTCTTTAAAAGGATTTCCTTTTGTGTTTGAAAAAGAGCGCTCAGAATGAGTGACACTTGTGACATAAGAGTGAAATCTTTTAGAACTCTTAAGAATGTTTTTGTAATAGAACAGAAATATGTAGGACGGAATTTATTTTATAATTCCGGAAATTGAAAAAGAATTTATTTCGCATTCTCTGCATTATCTGAATATTTATCTCAGTTTTACTTTAATCACAAATGTTTATGAAATGTGACAATTCGAAAGATTAACAATATAAACACATATTGCGCCATACAAATAAATATAAAATAGAGTTAGGATTTAATTTTTAACTTTCGGGCTGAATTTTTATATTTTATATCCACTGTCTTATTTTTGCAGTCAAATACGTGTGACATTTTGTTTCACAATTTTTTTTTGTTTTGAAAATATAATGCGTCTTATTCTTAATAAATTATACTGAAGTGAAATACGAAGAAATAGTTATTTAATAAAAATTAATTAATATTACAAATTAACGTTATGAAAAAATTATAATTGCTCTCTTTGGGAAATAACATAGTTTGCTCTGTAGTAAGAATGCATATATGTACAATACGGGAATTGGGAGGGACACGTAGGTGCTGATAAAGTTTCCGGGAAGAGAAAGTGTTGTCTTTACCTGTTATCTGTTGTCGCAATAATTTGCGAAAGTTTCGGCTGTCTTTTGCATTTACGACTTGTATGCGCTTTGCGTAAGACTGACACCTCCAAAATATGTAGCACGCTAGAACAGCAAACTCTATTCTTCTAATTAGCAGAAATGAAATTCCATAGGAATGAGTGAACTAAAAAAGGAAAAAAACGATAAAATGTTTTAATTTATGAAATATTGCTGAAACTTTAAACTTATGAAAGTAAAAGTGGTTGTATGATAAAGAGGAATTAATCCTTCTATGAAGCACAGAAGAAATATAATACATATAATAAATCGTGTAGAAATTATATAATAGACTAAAATGAAGCAAATTATATGATAGAATAAAATGATGCAAAATGAGTTAACATTTCTATCAAGCACAGAAGAAATATAATAATACACATAATAAATCATGTAGAAATTATATGATACTAAAATGAGGCAAATTATATATATGACAATGACAAATTATATGATAGAATAAAATGATGCAAAATGAGTTAACGTTTCTAACGTGTACAAAAAAAGTTGTACACATGTAGTGCTATAATTAGTGTTGTATAAATTCTATTGAAAAAAAATAGAAAAAAAAATTTCTTTTAACATATCATAATATATAAAATAAAAAAAAAATTAGTAAATTCTTTAAATATCTTAAAGTTAACAATTTCGACAAACACGAAATAATCCGATCGGTGATAATGCTTTTCTCCGTATTTTAATTTTCTATATTAAATAAATAAGTATGAACATTTAAAATGTATTTTGCTAAAGCGAAGTTCAAATATTAAATAATGTTCCAAATAATCCCATACAGCACTTTATCCGAGGGACGTCCTGGATACGTTTTTAAAACATTCGTAGGACATTTTTAGGATCCCTTGGAGGGCTGTGTTCTGTATGGGATATTTATAATTTATTCATAGTTTTTTAAATGTAACAAATAAATAATTTATATACGTTATTTATATAGAAAAGTGTCATCTCCTGCGATACTATTAAGCGTAAGATGCCATTACGGATTTGGCAAACCGATTGTGACTCGACCGCTTTCTGCATTATGGACTGATGTCGGTTAGATCGTTTATATCATTAATACGCTGAGGAGGACTCCAAAGTGAGTCAAAACGTTTGTTTCTTTCGTTATTTTAATTAATAAACAGATGTAATTGTATCTGTGTTTTTGATCGCGCATTTGTACCCGCGCTGTACTCTCACTGACCTTTTTCGTCCTTTTTATTGTTTTAAATAAATAATTGCGAAATATTAGAAAAATAAGGGTAATTAAAACCGCGAATAATACCCCTCTTTTCAATTATAATTTCTTAGAAAAAAAAATCACTATTGCAAAATGCTCTGACTCCATATATAGAACATATTGAGGACTTGCGAGATACTTATATAACAAGATACTATGTCTCAGAAACTATTATGTGTGTATATTTGAACGGAAAAATGTAAAGCGGAAAGATAGTTTCCATACCTTTGGGCGTGTCTCTCCGATTCTTGTCCAATGTCCTTGTCAGCGCGGCTCCTAAGAGCGACCTAAGCTCAAACAACCGCGTCCACCTTGAAGCATGAAGAGGGGCATATTGACAAGTTAGAGGAGAGGATATATAGAGGTTTTACATGGTATGAGAACAGATTATCTTTCCGTGTCTCGAACACTGTGTTTCTCCGAAAAATGCAAGTAGTGACATCAGCAAAATGAAGTTGTTCTTTGTTGTAAGTAAATTAAGTTCTTTTTCTCGAAAATACGGTTGTGTAGCATAAAATGTTGAATCTTTTTCAATGCTTTTCCTTGCACTTTCCACGTCTAGTATACCGAGTGATCATAAATAAAAATGTTAAATTTGACATTAAACCACTAGCTTAATTTCAAATCGTTTTTGATTTAATGCTATAAATTCTAAAATTCTTTCAACTTTTGACATTACATATAATCGACCACGAAGTGTATCAATCAACACATTTAATTTAAATTACGAACATGGCTATGCCGGTCGAAAGCGGATCTTCGTGCTCAATAATAATGTCATAGTGAATTTGTATGCGTTTACAAGTTTCTTCAAACTGCGCGCCACATATTTGCCGGACTTTTAAAATGCAGTTGTTAAGTAGAATCAAAAATAGTGTCACGAAATTAAATATAAGGTTTCTGGATTGAAATCAAGTCTTACTTAATTAATTTATTTTTTTAAAACTCTATGAAAATTTTAAAGTACGTTTCAATATTCTGATAAATAGTTTTTTGAAAAGTAAAATGAATTAAGAGTCCTTTATTCATCCCAGATATCTTATTAGTAAGTCTTCACATGCGATAAGTTATAATAGTATATATTAAATTCATATTATATATAACTATTTTGTTATTTTATATATTACATATCTTATGTATAAATTATA
>QKQZ01054726.1:0-17949 GCA_003595255.1 Solenopsis fugax | reverse complement strand
ATATATTTCACGCGCGCGACGCTTTTAAGACTTCCCTTTCAGCGAATGGATATGGGGCGATTAATGGACCGCTTGCGTGAAAGAAAGTGAGAAATGCACAAGCGCCGAGGAAGTCGCTGAAGCCGTCGGCATTCGTGCGCGAGCGACTCAGCACCGTCCATCATGTCGTCTTCGCGTTGTCTTCACGTCGCTTTCCGAGATTTTCCACAGTCCGCGTATTCTTGTTCACTACAATTTATTTTTCATACAAAGGTTGTTATAAAATTGTAAGTAGAATAATAAAATAAGAGTTAAGGATTAAGAGAGCGGATTAAAATTAAGTACTGAATTTGAGGGATTTAAAGTCTTATAATTATTGAAATTTCTAGATAATAAATAATAAATTGAGATAATAATTGAAGAAACAATAAAGAATAATTTGCTAAAGTAATAAACGATCAATTTTTCATCCGTAATATGAATCGTCTATTTAAATGAATTATTAAAGTGATCGATGCTTCAAGACTCCAAGGTTTGAATTAGCGATTTTAAACTTTCAGATATTAATGCAACTAAAGCCTTTCCGCGAATATGACTCGGATTAAAAAATTCGTTGGATTATTTCTAACGATGCTGTTTTATTCGGATCGTTACATTATTCAATACCGCGGTGAGTTCGCCGCCGTTTTATTAAAAAATGATAAGGCTCCTCCTCCAATATGCCCGCCTCGATACCGTCACGTAGCAATGAAATTGGCATAAAATTGCCACGTAAGCGGAAGAAACGTCGCAGTTATTGTCGACCACCAGTTGTTGACCTTTAAATATGAAAAGCCTCTAGTACAACGCTTCGCTCAACTTTCACCTTTTCGCGTTTAAACTGAGACGAGCTAGCTCGTGCGCGAGCGCGGAGATCATCCTTGAGAACGATCCTTGCCGTGAGCGAAAACGCTTTCGTGTTTTCTAGCGCGAGTCGTGCTCGCCGCCCACCCGTGTTTCGCCGAATAACTGAAATATCAGCATGGGATCATGACCATTTTGCGGGACTGCGAAGCGTACACACGAACCCTGTCACGCGAACGCCTGCGTTTGACATCCGTGCGTTCATTCACCGGCGAATCGATAAAAATGGCAGAATAAAAGTCGCTCTTGTAGAAAGCAAGTGGGCTTTATTTGTAGCAATTGTAAAAGGAATGACTGACACGTTTGTACGTCAATTAGCGTTCTGTTATGAATGGAACGTATGTCAAACGAAGTTACAACGTAAGAGGATAAAACGCGCTGTGATAAAAGAGTGATAAATTGTTATCAGTACGCATTATCTCATTTGCGAACTTCTCTTCTGTAACAACGTGTAACACGTGTAACTCATTAATTAAAATATCCAATAATTAAATAGTCATATATGCAATTAGCGAAAAGAGATAACGATCGGATCACGCGGCCGGATCCATCATTTCGACTAAATTATTGATGAAAATTAATTAACTAATTATTAATGGAAAGCGAACGAAATTAAAGAATATCGAGATATTACACGCTAGATTATCCTAGCGATATATATGCGAGAGGAATTACGTATTTTCGTGCCATTGCCTCTCGCATTCGCGGATACAAATACGGACAGATGGGACAAACTTCGAAATTACTGCTGTGACACATATAAAAGAGAAAAGCGTATGAATTTTGAAATACGCTAAATGGAATGTGTGAATGACCAAATGCACGCACTCAGTATACAACGTACTAACACATTTCATTAGCATTTCATTTGCGTTTATTTATTTCTTTGCACCAAACTTTCCCAAATTTGACGTATACGTTTGAAATATTATTTTACTTTGTGCGATTAAAAAATGCTAGATTGTTAAAAACATGAAATCCGTATGGTTAAGGATTTGTACACTGAAAAAAAGACTGGTTATAGCTACCAAATGTATAGTGAAATAGTATCAATTAAATATTTGGTCAATGTAACCAAAAATAATTTTACTTTTCTAAATATTTAGTAACTTATACAAGATTTGATAATACTTACTAAACTTTTAGTAAAATAAAATTATTTTTTGTTATATTGACAAAATATTTAATTGATACTATTTCACTATACATTTAGTAGTTATAACCAGACTTTTTTTTCAGTGTAAGATATTTGCTTTATCACATTTATGTAAATTATTCTCGTACTATATATTTTTTTTTTTTTATGTAATTTTACTAATACGATTATATATTATTATATAAAATATTATTGTACATTTTTTACTTGGAATTTGATATGCAAATATTTATTATTTCTGTAAAGTTACTTGTATTGCTAGGGTATATTATGCACGCGCTATTTGCGATTTTCCAAGAGGCATGCAAAATGCATCAGCGGAGCACCGAGTGAAATCAGCGAGACACCCTGCGCCGCGTTGAGTAACCGCTTAATTCGAAATATTAAAGACTATCGACGGTCGTACGTAATCTGCGGTAATCTTGCGTTGTGATGTCTCGATTAGCCGGGCGGACGACGCTATAGGATTTTCGCCAAGGCGGGGAGTCTATTTGTCGCAGTCACGACTATGAGCGGGCCATCATTAGGGGCGGTCTAGAATTTCGGATTATTCGCGACGACGCGGCGCTCCGCATGCGCCCGATTATTATTTTAATTCGCTTGTAACTCGCAATCGCTCCTGGCGAATTGACGCCGCGCGCTCCCAGCGCACAGCGTACGTATAAGCGCTCTAATTGGATTACTCGTTGCCGAAGACGTTTTGGAATCGTCTCGGCGTAATGTCGGCGAATTCGAAGTTTCGCACTATAGCCACGGGGAACTGTCTCTACATCTAGCCGTGATAATGGAGACGCCGAACAATTGGCGTAGAACACATTCTCCGCTGATATCGGGAATTAAACACGTCGAAAGTTACACCGCATTTCATCTTCGTTCGGACTCGGTGGAGCCGCGAAGATTGCGTTCACCATCCTTGCGCCACGGTGAGAGAGAAAGAGAGAGAGAGAGAAAGCGAGATTCGTAACTTTGGTGAACGATTCGATCTCCGGTTATCGGGGAACATTGAGACGAGCATCCAGGAATAGACGGGAAAGTGCGACGCTCGCTGCTCTGTCTTGACTTACGAGCTGCAGCTTCGTTGCTCATTAATGGAGCACTTAATGTTGCGCACACAACGCGCAGATCTTGTAGTTGTACGTGAATGCAAATGTTTCAGAAATCGTACACTTTCTCCTAGGAAATCTCCTTGAAAATATCGAAAAAACAATGGCGCTTGTTTCAACCGTGAATTCTACTCGGAATATATTTAATGAAAAGTGAAATGATTTTTTAATTACGCTTTGTCATTAAGAATAAATAACGAAATCCTATTCTTTTCTCTTATCTTCAGTTCATTTCAAGTAGATTTAATCTGTTACAAGATCCTCATCCGATTACACTGAAAAAAAGTCTGGTTATAACTACCAAATGTATAGTGAAATAGTATCAATTAAATATTTTGTCAATGTAACCAAAAATAATTTTATTTTACTAAATGTTTAGTAAGTATTATCAAATCTGGTACAAGTTACTAAATATTTAGAGAAGTAAAATTATTTTTGATTACATTGACCAAAATATTTAATTGACACTATTTCACTATATATTTGATAGTTATAACCAGTATTTTTTTCAGTGTAGATACAAAATTATTTAACGTTAAAAATTAACAATTAAAATCGAGAAAAGGCCAACAACGGTGGTCATTAGCGGATCTTACTGCTCAAATAATAATTCATAAGTGATTTCACATTTTCTAGTTTCGATTATTGAAATGCAACTTTTAAAAAACTATTGAAGAACTAGAAAAATGTATATAAAATTATGAAATATTATTTTAACACTAAAATTCGTTACGACCGTTGTTGACCTTTTCTCGATTTTAATTGTGTTCATCCTTCGCAGTCTTGTATGTATATTAATTATTGTTGAAAATTAAATGGCTATATCGTATAAAATTCAGTTTAAATTAATGCCAATTAAAATATGTAGAACAGAAAAACAGACAAATCAAATTTATCGTAATTAAATTTATATGCAACTTTATATACCTTTTCCAAGGAAATGCCTTTCAAATAGACTTTCAAAAAAGTTTCAAAATTGACTTAAAAAAGCATGTATTGGTTGCTACTTTCCCATCTCTCTCTTTCTCTCCGTAAAAAAGAAATATACATTTTTCACATAATTTCTTAAGTGACTTAAATTATTTTAAAGTGCTTTATTAAAACATGGAATGCGTGACATGTGATTGGAACAACCGATACCAATACAGTTAATTCGTTAAACTGAATATATATGTATATATAGTTAGTTAGTTCGATATTGATGTTCCAATGTAACTAATACGCGAAACGGATACGCACTGATTTTAGTCAGGGGATTTTTCCGATAAGCCAATAATGCCACAGATTTCCAAATCAATTTGGTCTGACAATTGGTTGTAACAATTTCACGCACGCAATTTCGAGAGCGAATGTTGTTTCGCTTCCAATGTCTAAAGTTTCCGAAACACATCAACTGGCAGTACACAATAAATATTATACCTGCAATATGCTTTTGATGAGAAATAATTTATCGTAAATTAGTATCTGTTAGAAATATTCTTTGTTCCATGTACATTCGACATCGAGGAACTGCACTATCTGTTAATCACGAAAATACCACGTATTTATTGTGAAAATAAATCGAGCGTAGAGCAAAAAAAATTGAGGAAAAATTTTTTTACAGTAAAAACGCGCAAATTTAAGTTCGTGCAGTGAAATGCATAATTTTCTTGAGCGAGAAATTACATTTCGCGGTTTCAAAGAGCGGCGGCCCGCGTTCCCGTATTTAACACCTCTCTAATAAGTGATACTGCGTATACGAAGCCGCCGCGGTTAATTAGAAACTTAGAAAGTAATGACGCGGATGAGATAATTGTTACGTCGCCGGGTTTCCGCGTGGCGTTACTTTCAAGCGTCTTCCTTTTCTTTGTCGCGGCACATTTCTCCCGTGTTTACGAGGTTACACTTCAGTTCGTCCATGCGTTTCTCCAACGCGATGCACTCGCTCGCTTATCGTCGACATCTGGTCTTCCGCGCTGAATAGCGATTGGGAAAGAATACCTACACCGGTAGGTCAGCCTCCCGCACTTTTAATTTTACACCGCCTTTCTCGTGATAACTCGCGACTCCATTGAAGCACAAGTAATTAATAAAAGAAGTGATTCATTAAAAGAAAAGAATCTCTCAAAGCAGAGATAAAATTATAGTAATTATAAATAAATGAACGAGAGTTGCATATTTTCATGTTCAACTTTTCACTTGCGGCAGATGGTCTTTATTGCAAGAAAAGCACAAACTTTACACGAGAACTGAAGAGAAGAAAATAAGTAATCGAAGTAATAAGAGAATTCGATTGCATGTTGGTATATCGGTTAACAATACTAATGAGACCTATATCAGGGAATTTCGCAATTTAATTAAAGCAAGGTAATTGCTCCTTTATTAGAACTAATTGCACAGCACGCGATTACCATGGCGAGGATTAGAGACTTGATACATGATTGTTAACATTTTTCTTCCAATTTTATATATAGAAACTATAATAGTAAATAAATAAAAAGGAAAATTCAAACAAAATAAAAATTAATTGCTCATATTCGATCATTCTAATTAATAACTCTAAATTATAATATTTTTTTTAATATACAATAAAAAAATCGCTTTTTGTTCAAAGAAATATGTTTCGATATGCTTTTCCGTTTCCGTCTATTTATTCGGCAAGACTTTGTATTTGACACAAAATAATTTTAATTTATCGTTGCAAATAATTTTATCTTTATTAACTTTAAAGATTGTAGATTATTTAGATAAATCACTATAGATTACTTAGAAAAGATAAGAGTCTAAGAGAAATAAGGTAAAGATATATCTTCAGACTCTGTATTCAATAACAACCTCTTTTTATTGGGGGGGATACGCTCAATCCCACCGAGAGTTAATCGATACAATGTAAGTGATCGATTACCTTCCTGCATGATGTGTACAGCGAAAAAAAGGCGCAAGTCAGACGAGGATGGCGGCGTGCAAGCAACCGTGAAAAGGACGAGGCTCGCGTCAGGTCGGCAGTTTTTCGCAATCAGCGCAGGTGATTACTTCCTTTATGCCTCCTCACGGAGGACCGGCACGAAACAACCGAAGAAGAAGCCGTACTGCCGCGTTTTCTTCACTGGGATCGGCATGGCATTTCGTCGTTCGAAAGAAAGATAATCGCGCGCGCGAGCCTTAAGCGATCCTCGTTCAAGGGAATAAGGCACTATCGCGCGGCGTAGCGCCAAATTTTACAAGCGCACCGTGTAATTCGCGTGTCGCGAATTTTGCGGAGCGGGGCGGGGCGAGGGGACGCCGATTTTACGGATCGATACCCGGGTACGTCACGAGATCGGCTCTCGCGTCGATTAGACTCGTAAAAAGCCGCGACTCGTGTGATTATGACATGGCGAAAGGTCAGCGATCCGCCGAGCCGAAATCACCTGAGCCAACAACAACAACCACGAGTCACGATGGGATTCAGAGATCCTTGCACCTCCCGTTCCGTAATCGCCGGCTCGCTTTCGTAATCGCTGCCGTTATGTTACCGCGCTACCGGTCACCGTAATTAGGGTCCGCGGACCTTCTGCCATCGCTTAAGACTGTAATCGTAACAGTATTTTAATTTCCATTATATCGATAGTTCTCTCTCTTTCTCTCTCTCCCTCCCTCCCTCCCTCTCTCTGCTTCTATCTCGACCCGACGCCGTTTCACTAATGGATTGTAATCGGTAGCTAGCATTACTGACGGAGACGTATCGTGCTGGCAGCCATTCTATTACACCTATGTTATTAGCCCAGATGTCGTGAGCTTGCTATGCATCTACGTGCCGGTGCATGCGGTTAAAATCTGAGATGTCATACGACCAGCTAAATTAATATTAATTAGTACTAATTTAATAGCTGAACAAGATGGCAAAGGTCAAAGTACGATTGTTTTGTATTACATTATTTGATAGTATGCATATATTTCATGTAAAATTTAAATATATTTTTCTATTGTATATTATACCATTTTCTATTTTATATTGCAGAAAAGAATTACGAGGAATTGTTAGAATTTATATTTAAGTAAAATATCTTAATAATCTTTTTTTTAATAGTAATGCGTCTAATATTTCAATACGCACATGTAGAAACTTTTAGTTAATTACAATTTTTTTAGAAAAAGAAAAATATACAGATGTTAGAAATATTCATGGACTTTTCTCATTCATTTAATATCTTTAAAATGTTCTCAGGTACTAATTAAAAAGTTCTTCCATGTCAAAAATTTAAATAGCTGCAGTGTGTTTATTATTAAAGGTCAGTTACCCAAGTTTTACTTTGAAGTAGTTAAAAAATGTATCAAGTTATTTATGTTTTTACATCGTGTAATTACGTTATTGCGATACAGTTTTGTTTGCTCAAGAAGTAAAATAACAAAAATGGTTTTCTTCGAAAATTTTTAAAACGTTGCATCGTTCGTGTTGAAAAAATACGAAAATGGAGTTTTTATTGAAACTCTTAAAACTCTAACTTTGCTTCAGGTATTGTGACAATGTGATGTTCTGAACGATCCTACAGAAACAAGAATCGTAAGAATCTCAATCGACCTAAGAATCACTCGTAAATCAACCATATTGAAGTAACATCGTTGCCACGCTACGAACTATTACGTTGAACGAGTCAAAAGTTAGTGATAGATGACACGAGATGATCAGATGCGATACAACAATCGATGAAACACAGAACGTCAAAACCAATGTAAACTGTGTCGAGCAACTTGTTACAATCGATACCGACCGTGATGCACCTTGAGTCGCATATCTAAACACTTGCATTCAGATATGCATACACAGATTGCATTAAATCTTGTTTCTAACGCTTGCGTTCAAATGTAAAATATCAGCAAATGGAAATGATTTATGTACATACCTAAAAAGATATATTATCAATTATGTAAATACGCCATTAGTCGAGTCACGTAATTTTGAGTATTCAAATTCAGAAATGGAAAATTCAGAAGTAACATATTTATATTAATTAATTACATAATAGAGAATAATTAATATCAGAAAAGATGAAGTTGCGATAATGGCTTTAAATAAAATTTTAATTAATTAAAAATCATCGACTTAAACTATTGCTTAGAGATTAAGATATTATACAAGTAAAGCAAGGTGATTAATCGATATTATAGATTTCACATTTAATCCGTATTAATTAAATTTGAAATGACGCAATGGACGTTTACGAATGATTGTTCCAGAGTTAACGAAGCATTCCGGAATGTTTCATTAACTTCTGTCTCCGGTTGGCCAGGATCCTTGTCAACGAACCGCTTTCCTGTTCTTTGGCGCGAGAAGGGGCCCACCCCCCTACCCTGCGCACCCCCCCAATCCCTCCGCCCTTTCTCCGCAGGCTCTCTTTCTCAGATCGCCGGATCAATCGGTGGCGAAACGAGGTCTTCAAACAAGTAGAGTACCAGGCGAATTCCCCCAGTGCAGCCAATTCGGTGTGGGAGAAAGGAAGAGAGCGTTGCCCAAGCAGCACACCGCGCGCTACGTGGAACAGGAACGTAATTATTATCGCCGGGTTACGTATTCGGATGTTCTTCCGCTCGTCGAATCTTCTCACATACACCACGCGCATAGACGCGCTCGGAACAATGGCTTGGCCTCAGGAGCGATTCCCATATTATGCAAATACCAGCGCTCTCCTTGCTCCGTCGGCTGCACCACGTCTCCCGCCTCGCCTCCTCTCCTCGTCCTCCTCAATAGGAGGATAGAATAGTTATGTTGATTCGGAACAGCCGTCGAGCACAATAATTACGGGCAATCGGTTTTACGCGTCAAAATATTCAATTCTTCGACCGCCAGAGAGAGAGAGAGAGAGAGAGAGAGAGAGAGAGAAAGAGAAAGAGAAAACTTTTCCACGTCCAGGGTTTTCTTCGAAAATTTTTAAAACGGAGAAACTTTGAATTACATATTTAAAGAACGGCGCGTTGCATCATTCATGTTGAAAAAAAAAATATGAAATTACGGCGCAAATATAAATGTAAATATTCACATTTGTATCGCAAAAGTACGCGATGCATAATTTTCTGGCAATATAAATTTCAATACCGTGATTCAATCGAAAGGCCGTTTGCCATAATCAACTCTCAAAATTATAAAATACGTTTAACACCAAATTGCAATTTTCTCGCGTGAAAAAATACCGTAGTTATGAGAAAACCTCTCTCGTTTTCCGTCTCTTCCAGCTTTGCGTCCGTTTTTCGTGGGTCACTTCGCCAACTGCAAATGCAGAAATAAAATATTCAAAGCTAACTGCAACCCGGTTTCGTGAGTGCCGTTTAGCCGTCCCGATATTGAACGCCTCTACGCAATCTAAATTTATCATCATTTATATGGGTGAAAAATACTAAAAGTACTTCACTTTTCATTGGATTTTTTCCTAACAAGTTACATCGACAAAAAAATTTTCGGCGTATACGTGAATGCGAACGTTTCATCCATTTTCGTGTTTTTTTCAAATATAGCGCGCGTTATCGTGACACCGCGCGGTTTTGACGAGCGCGATTCACGTGAGTCTAAGGTCGTTATTTTTCGAACTGCCAATTTTCGCTCTCATAGGGTATTACATTTTCTCATATTGAGTCACCGTGTCGCAAGCTGCGGAGGACTCGTGTAATCTCATGTTTTGAATTAAGGGAAATGACGCAATCGCGGCAAGGAAGGTGGAAGGCCGCGCCACAAAATTTTTCGAAATACCAAGTCTCACTAAGAAATTATGAAAGTTTCGCCTTCGGAGAAAAATTCGCATCAGTGGATCAGAAAGACAGATAATGCCAGAAGCTATTATTCGGTGGTCGGTGAGATCTCAGTTCTTTCCTTCCTCAATGGGAAGGTGATCGCTGCATCACGGCAACGAGATAAGGCTTTTGGACAATTCTTATAATTACAATTACGGTGCCAAACATCGCAGAAATTAGCAAATAATAAAAATAAGCACGAGACGGATGGAATAGTGATTTAATACTAATTGGAGAATTAATACGGATACGCATAATTTTTACAATTGTTACCTCTGCATTGCGACGTGACGTCATACATTTTTAATTCTTAACAATTAAGTAGCAACACTGAAAAAAAAGGCTGGTTATAACTACCAAATGTATAGTGAAATGGTATCCATTAAATATTTGGTCAATGTAACCAAAAATAATTTTACTTTTCTAAATATTTAGTAACTTATATCAGATTTAATAATACTTACTAAACATTTAGTAAAATAAAATTATTTTTGGTTATATTCACAAAATATTCAATTGATACTATTTCACTATACATTTGGCAGTTATAACCAGATTTTTTTTTCAGTGAAAATATTTCATTTTTGTTTCAACACTTTGTACTCGCGTTTCTGCATTTTGAAATAAAATTCTAAATACAAGATAAAAAAATTTGACGTCTTTTTATAGATAGGTTCTCACGTTTTCAATGTATTAAATAATAGATTAGTGAAAAACTACATCGATGCAGTGACTCTATTCTCACTTTTGTTTTACACTCCATTTAGTGCTAAATGTAACTGTCCGATTTCAAGTTTCATCTGTGCGGAAATGTTCGCGCCAACGCGGCGGATTGACACGAGATAAAATCGTTACATTTATTACAAAATTTTACATTTCGGGGGCAGTAAACCAAAGATTCATCGACACTATGCATTCTCACCTCTATCGAGTGTTGAATTAGCGCTACATGCGGCTACCTGATTTCGAGTGTTATTTGTCTGTCCTACGAGAGGCAACGCCTAATGACAGTACGAGATGGGAGACAGCCGCATTTAGCATGCGGCGAGGATACGAGGGCCAAAGTTTAGTCTCGTGACCCAATTTGCCGCCGCACGTTTTGCAACGTTGCACGCTTTCCACGCGAGATAACGAAATTAATGACTAATTGGTCGACTGGAGGCAAAAAAAGAGTTACGTCGTCGTTTTACAATGATAGCGTACGATGATGATTCAATCAATTTGATGAACGTCTAATTGAATTTAGCCGTCAGCTGATTGAATCACGCGGTTAAATGACCGGCTCGAAGCTTATCTGGGGAAAAGGCGCGATTGTATAATAATCTTCCGAGATACATCGCGCGCCTGGCGCTTGGCTCCGCATCACTCCCGTGCATGTAACGAATCGCACATGCTCCGCTGATCCAGCGCAAATAAGGAGGAACGCGAGACGTCAACGTGCGGCAGATACGTGCCATAATCGCATATAATGATACGGCCTTCCCGCTTTCTCGGTGAAATAAAAGACTTTCTTTCCCACGCGTTCGCCTAGAAAATTCCCCTCCGTCTCGATCTCCGACTCTAATCATCTGCCGCGAGTTTCAGCGCGCCGCAGCAACGATATCGCCCGAGGATGATTTTGTTCGCGCGCACATGTACAATACACGTAACTTCGGGATCTCCTGTTCTGTAACGGAGATTTACTCCTTTCAGAGCCACTAGCTGCAATTCTCTCCATGTTAACTCTTGGCGTATTGCCTATCGATAACGTATCTCTCACCGATCGAAACCGTCAGTATAAGAGCTACCTGACATGACGATTATCACGGATACTGCAACTTAATGTCAGTTGCTTAGACTTTAGAAATTATACTGTAATACTTTAGAAATTATAATATATTATAATAATTTGTCTAAAATTGTAGGAACATGATTATTTGTTGGTGCATTTAATAATTACTATACAACATTATTAATTTTATATTTATTATTATTAATTATTAATTAAAATATTGTTCTCATTTATTTTTTCAAGCATCGCAAATTTCCAATTTGCTAAATAAACTATTAAACGCACACAATTGTTAATGATTACGTAAACGCAAAACTTTAATAAACTTTACACGCCCGCTGAATCATTTAACAATTATGTCATAAAACTACTACTATAACGTATATTAAACATATCGACTTAAAAGTTTAACTGCGGCGAACTATCATATCACCGTATAATATTTTCCCGATAATATTGTACAGGCTTTGTAATAAGATCAAAATGTTCATCAGCTTCACGATATTTAAGCACAAAAACCCACGATAGTAGTACGATGGGTAGCTCCGGAAAATCTCGAGATCGAACCAACAACGATTTCCTTTTAACACATCTAGCTATTCACAGTATATAACTCCAGGGAGGGAGCTTTTTTACATACCTCTTTTAAAGTTTATAATAAATTAAGCATTATAAAATTGCGCAAACAAAAGCAAATCGAGGAAAAAGTATTGTACTTGTAGTATTAAGAAAGTGTATTGTACATGTGCGCGCGAACAAAATCATCCTACGTTGAAAAAGCAATTTTCGAAAGGTACTTCCTAAAATTACAATTGTCAAAAGCTCCGTGTTAATTTTGAAATTGCACATTTTACTACATTTTCGCGAAATTTTATATCGTAGATTAAAAATCGTGCTTAGAGAGAAATGGGAGCGTTCTCTTTGAGAATCGATTCTGAATTCGTTAAAGGGCTGTTGACGTGTATGGTAAAAGACGCGCCGTAGATCAGGGACATCCCGTGTAACGAGGAGAAAATATTCCGCAACTAATTTGCATTCTAATATCCCCGACGAAAATCTAATTCCAGTCTTAATTTATTCACGTTCCATTAGTTATATCCTCTCTCTAACTCTTTGCGTTTAACTATTTTATTTATCATTAATAAAGCTTGTGAAATTTAGTTTCACAAATTCTCTCTCGTACCCTTTGGAATCTACAATAATGAATCTTTAGATCTTGTAATTTCTCAAGTTCTCCCCAATTACTGCAAAGTCAATCAATTCTCGATATTATGATATTTGTTCCCAAGTTTGGAATTGTTCCTTTCCTTCGACGCCCACGTTTCTGAGATATTTTGAGATGGTTTAACGTTCAGGTCGAGTGATGTCTTACGCGAGTTATACTACATCGTGTGTTTAATTAACGTGACAGCGGCCTGGAGGACTCTCTGGATACAACGAGAACGAGTTTCACGTTTCTGATAGTCGCTCAGGAGGGAAGTCCGATGTCGGAACAAAGGCAACCAGATAACGAAGCAAAGCTAGGCATCTTGACTTAGAACGCATATGTACGTACCTCCTTCCTCCTTTGTAATGCTAATTTGATAATTATTTCAGCAGGATTAGCTGAGAGAGGGCGGAGGAATACAAGTATGAGGAAAGAAACGTATACTTCGAAAAATCGGTAACGTTTGTCCAAAGTAAATGAATAATCATCAAACGGACGATACGGAAAATACGTAAACTGGATATTCATTAACTTTGTCAAATGAAATACCATTCTACCATCCGCAAATTGACGCACATCCTGTACGCGAAGTGCAGCGCCTCTATGTTATAAATATTTTAATAATACGCTTCATAAAATTGCTTTTTCATCCGCAGACCTTCAATCAAAAATTTCAACGTCAAATTACTCTTTAAAATTAAAATTCTGTCAAAAGCCTGTTATAAGCTAATTGAAATTAATTAAAAAATGCCCTCAATAATAAGCCAATTTCTAAATTAATGAGTTTTACAAAAACATAACGAGAAATATGTCAATACCGTGTTGCAATCGATTTAATTTGCAATAACGGAAATTTACAGAACTGTTTACAAAAATAATAAATTAACAAAATTTATTTTCAAGCACCGTAAATTTCCGGTTTAATAAATAAACCATGTAGATAAAGTATACGCTCTTTCATCATCTATATATGTCTTCTTGTGATCCATAGAGCACGAATTCCGTTTGCCTATAGCCATGACGGACCTCAAAATTCCGTGACTCGGAATAGCGGTGCATTTTCGCGACGGCGTTTATCGTCAAACTTTTTCGAGATAAAAAATGGCACGTAAAGTTTGTCAGCAAAGTACAGGGTAAGTGCTGTGCCACATGCTGCGGGGCATAATATCGATATCGATATCGACATGGTCGCGCGCACGACATCGAATCGCGGCAGCGGAACGTGCACGAGATCTATAGCACGCTTTCTGCTGCTATTAGATCAATAACTTTGAACATTCACCGATATACCCTTATCAGTACACAGCTGTCGATCGATTCCGATTTTGGTCGTTGTACCGACATCGAATGCTGTCGAATTACGTAAGACTCAAAGACCTCGAAAAAGTAATAACGACGAACTTTTGTTTATGATTCTACTAATGCTTCTCCAATAATTCCCGAGTATTTCTTAATAAATAAAAAAACTTTTTGATATATTCGATACGCTGGATAAAATATGCAAACTGTCCCAACATTGCGACTGCCATTTTTAATTAAAAACATTACACGGCATTTTTTAAATTTAAAATACATATTTCAGAAATTATAACTGAAATATTGTAGCAACTAAAAGTCGAAAATAATTTTTATTAACTTTTTATTAAAATTTATTTGCAGAGAAACTATGATAATGTTTTTAATATCCGTTTTAAACATGAAAAGTTTCAATTTAATTCATTTTAAAAATAAGAGAGATTCGTTATAACGATATTTTCTTCTATTCAGTTACAAAACATTTCTTTTAACAATTTTTTATTATAGGTACTATAAAATCTCATGCAAAATTAAAAACAACGTCGCGTTTGAAAGAAACCATGGAGAATCCAATAGTGAACAACCTATAAAATTGGTGGATAATCATTTTCGCGTCGTCTATCACATATTTCGAATAATAGTGCACATTTCGCCCATTCGATACTTGCGGAAACCTTTGAGTTATTCGAAATATCAAGTATCACGATTGAAATCCGAGTCGATCCGTATACCTGCGTTAACGCGTCATTTTTCCTTTTTAATTGCTATCTCGAGGCACGTCATACCGAGCTGCTATGTTTTTCGAACTTTAGAAAATACATATATTCTTGTATCTACGTATATCGTATATATTTTATATAATATATACAAATATATAATACGTTTATTATTAGTATTGTGGGATACATCCACATCCTATTTGATTCTGAGATTTACAGTAATAATTTCTCATTAATATGATACACATCATACCGTTTCTGCAGTACTGTAAATGTACTTTTAGACAAGGATACATAGTGTACCAGCTGAAGCATAAATTTAGTGCTGCAGTTCATTCACGTCCTGCCTAATAGGGAGACGTTAATCTCCTGGTAATGTAGGAAAGGTCCTTAAAGTAGCAATCGCTTTCGCAAAAGTAGCATACTTAATACAAGTTAGATTTATAAATTGTTACGTATTTTATTTGTGTATACGTATGTATGCAAAAATTTCAATAAGTTTCTTTGTGAATCTTTTATTTGGTTAGTCTTTTAATATCAAACTAAGAAACCGATTAAAAATTAAAAATGTTTCGCAAACTCTATAAAGCTTCTAATGAATAAAAAAAAAGTTCGACTTTGAATAATGTAAATTGTGCTTCAGTAATATTATAATTAATCATTTCACAGCTAAATATGTAATTGATGAAATTTAAAAAAAATCCCAAGGTAAAAGCAGAAGAAATAATCTACTTCGATGATCTAGACAATCTGTCATTAAAAATATAACAAATAATGTTTCACTACTTTTTTTTTTACGCCCGATTATTTATCCTAGAATACCCGATTTGAAATAAAAAGATCTCGTCATGCGGCATTATATTCGATGTTCACATCAAAGCGATTACATTTTATCGATAATAAGATTCGCGTTGACCACGCGACTTGGCAGGGTCCGCGGGAGTGGCAGCAGGGACCCACTTTGATGTGGAAACCGGTCGGACGCTGCTAGCTAGTAGTATAGCCAGAAACCAGGCGTCTGGCAGATCGTTTATCGCATTAGCGGACGGGCCATGGTACCGTGCGCGGTACCTTCGGTAAATTGGGAATTACGGCAATATCGAAACTTTGATATAGCTCCGCGCCGCGCCGGTCCCAGCTCGCAGTCATTTCCCGATTCAGTTTGAGGCGATGCTGGCGTAGCCAGTTTTGCCGATTGAACGCAACTTACATATATACAATTTACGATACATCCTTACGATTTATGAAACGTCAACAGATCCCCATACTATTGTTTCGAGATCTCAAGCACATATACCCATTTTGTCAAGCATTCTCTTAAATTAGGCTTCTCAACTTAATTCTAATATTTCAATATTATTCATTTATTTATTTTACACCTCCGCTTTGATTTCGCGTATAATTTACATAACTTTTCCACGAAATAAATGTTTTGGTGAATTGACAACAAGGTAAAAGTCGAAGAAATTCTATAATTTTCTAACTTTTTCCCGTTTTTGAAAAAAATCGATCAGAGCCGAATGCATGTATCTTATTAAGTATAAAAGGAATTATAATTCTGTGAAATCAATAAAAAGTATAACTTTTATTAACAAAATGGTATTTTCGTCAGTAAAACAGATGACGCCAGCAAACCTACAAGTGAGAATGTAACCGCACATGTGCAGTCAGCAGGATAATGCAAATCCATCGCGATATTACATTCCGTAAAGAAAACTCATGAAAAATGACAAGCGACTAATGCGCCGCAATTGTTTGTCCGTGTGATTTATTTCTGCTTAATACTAAAAACTAAATTAACGTGGAATGAAACACAATGTGTTAGGATTCGCGTACGCTTGGTTGCATATTTCTGTTTGTGTCGTAATAACACGGAATTTGAAAGGGACAAGAAAGTCACTGCATTATAAACATTATATTACGTTCCTGTACACGAGACGTCATTTTCCTTTTTGTATATACCAACTTGTAACGTTCTGTTTAATTGCAAACACCGTAATCATTAATCTAGCAAAAAAAAGGCTGTTGAATAAATCTCCCCCGTGTCTACGTACACGTACCCCGTTACAATTCTGTCGCAAAACGGGCTTAATGCGGCGCGTAATGCTGAACAAGAGCATTTACATTGCGCGCGATTAACGTCACTCGGTGAGGCGAATTATGCGCGTTGCGCGAAAGCACACCCTTCGAAATGCATTGAACCTCGATATAACCGGAGAGCTCGTCATTACATCGTGGCCCGGAATTAGTATCCATCTAATACATATTAAATTACATCAAACACGCGTTTGCGATTATCGCGTTTGTGATTGCACTGTCATATCGCGGTCATAATGTCACAACGTACGTTGATATCGTTTATTTCTGTAATTGAAAGGACGCTCGCGACAATAAAAATCGATGCGCCCGGAGCACAAAGAGAAATTATTATTAAATAATGTTTTGTCATGCGATATCTCGTTGTTGAAAAACTTTCTGTTGTTTATAATAGATTGTCATTATCGTCAGATTCGTCATTTTCGAAACTCGGATTTCGCGTCGCGCGATACAATTTCACGTCGAAACAAAATCCGATAAAATAATAAATTAGTAATTCGCCCCATGTATCGTGTATCATTTATATACGTACGATATAAATGCAGGAATTTTATCACTGACGTTGTGAATGTCCGACAGATTTATATTCACTCATTAATCGTTTTAATCATAACTTTGAATAATCGCTTTCTCTCGCTATTCTGATTAAATGGCCGATTTGACATTGAATCACTTTACTTTACGACTCCCTTTTAGAACGTACGGTTTTTGGATATCATATACGAGTTTCGGAATTAGGGGACCAATCGAATCCGGAACTAATCACTGTAATCCGGATCTAATCTGGCACCGTGCTGGCAGCGGGTGAGGCTTCCGCCAAGATCAATCAGGGATAATAATTGGAAACTTGATTTGTACCAAATGACAAATCATAAAGACGAATAAAGGCAACGATACACTGAGAGAAAAAATTATAGTGGAGACAACTATAAGGGGACAACCATACAAATTTTGTTAATATAATTATAATATATAGT
>QKQZ01054723.1:0-13022 GCA_003595255.1 Solenopsis fugax | reverse complement strand
TAAGACATTAGTAAATAAATATTCATATACTGCATTACTTTTCATTTACGGGCTTGAACCAAGTTTCCTTTACATGTTAATTAAAAGTCATTAAAAAATTTCTAACAGTGTATCTTACCCCTTCGACCTCCCTTTAACTCTCAACCGATTCCGCATTTCGTTTCTGCGCAACGCTTTTGCGCTCTTATAGAACGTATAGAACGTTAGGAAACAAGTGAGTGATGTGTTTATCACGGCAAGAAGTCGTATAAAGAAGTCGATTGTTTCGATTCAAAGATATCGAAAGATTTCTTACACGAGAAGCTCTTACGTGAGGGCTCCCTCGCGCTCCTTTGCAAAATCGAGGCGCGAACGTCAGGAATTGCGGCGACGGCGGACGGGACAAGTTTATCGATCGTTGCACCGACGTTTTCACGTCTGTGCGAATCAAACTGACGCCCGGGAATCGGGAGTGCAATGGAGCCATCTCGGCGAGGAGGGGGAGAGAAGGAGGACGCATTAGTCCGCGGCTGTGTGCCGCGGTCAAACAAATCCGCAGGGTACACGGACGGCGCAGCGTGTGTACAAAGCCGGTGTTGTCCGCCGTGTCAATAACGACCGACGAGAGAAGAAAACACGCGCGTTTGGTCGGCAAACGCGCGCCGTTTTAAAGTTAAAGCGAGAAATCGCGATTTACGGCGCCGATCTCTCACGCGCGCGCGCGCGATTTGCGAGAACAAAAGCCGTGGCCGTTCCGGAGCGGAAAATCGCGCTTCGACATGCGCGACTCGACGCGCGAGTAATAGCGCGAGGAAAATGGGAAGGCGGCCCGGTGTTGGGAAGTCAAGCGCGTTCGCGCCGAGGAAATCGGCGTCTCGCCGTTGAATCTATTAAGGCTCCACGAGTCTCTCTTTCGAACGAGCTTCGACACTTAACTCCTCGGCTCAACAACGGCGCACTGTTACAATGCGGCGGTATGCGTCCGGCGCGCACATTACAATATCAAAACCGAAAAAAATTCGTCGTTGAGTGGCGAAGAATGTACTCAGACCTCTTCCCCGGATGAAAAATTCTTCCCTCGCGATTTGCACGCCACGAGTGTCGAGAAATGTTCGTAATATGCGATTCTTGACGGGGGTTAAGATATTTGAACCAAGAAAAATATAATCCTTGCAGGTAAAAGATATTCTTTAGTTTTTTATGAATAACTTCTAAAAATGTTTCTACAATAGCTTTCTGTTTAAGGGATTAGTTCTCTAAGAAATACGTAAGTTCTGTATATAAAATATTATATTTTCCTATTTATAATTTTTTCTTAAATTTTTATCAACTTTAAATGAAATATTTAATGTTCAAAATGGGGATATCGTGGCAAAGGTCCATAGCATTCTACCAACATTTTATAGAATTTATGGCTGACAAACTTCCACGAAAAGTCTCTGTGTATGAAATTAAAATAAAATTCAAAGATATTGAAAAAAAAACGAGATTTATTACGTTATTTAGAAATCTGGTAAATTCTAATACGTTCTGTTCAAAAACAAACGAATCAGAAAGTTTGAATCTAGAAATTACCAACATATTTTAAAGTCTATTAAAATTATAAAATTTGGAGTCTTATTATAATAACTAGATCTGCTCGATTTCACCAAAACACAATCATATATGCCTTGTTGATATAATAAAATCATTTTTCTCAGTACACGAAACGAAGAACTTACGTAATTTCGCATTAAGAATGTATAGGACACACATGTCCCAAAATATTAAGAAAATTATTAAAAAATTACAAATTGTCTTATATTAAATTTGAAAGTGGTAAAAAAATTTGTCGGCAACTTTCTATTTAGATAAAAAATTATTTCAATAAGAAGTAGTCATGTGCTCTAATGAAAATATAATTAATAATGAAATAATGAAAAAAATCAATTTTTTTATTTAAGTACTTTAAATATTCAAAATGATTTACGTAAAGTTTCAGAGATCAGTCCTGTAAAATAAACAAAATTTATTTATTTAATTACAAAATAACTAAACAGTCATAATAAAACTTTATATAAATTGTTTTGAATACATAAATTATTTATACCAAAAAATCAAGATTTTTCTTAATGTTCTAAAAAATAATTTAATTTTTATTAACAAATAGAATAAACTATAAAAATATGTTATTAAATAAAAATATAATTATCTTATTCACACAACTTTCATATGGTGTGTACATAGTTTATTTGAAGAGTTAACATTAAACACATTTCTAATTTCATTTACTTTGCAGGGACGGTATGTCCAATACATTCTTAACAGCAGTAGTACGATTTTAGCTTTTAATATAGTTAATTATTGATGACAGTGGTTACGGTCAAATACGCTCACACTTCGCTAATAGCTAATTAGTTAAGCTCTTCAGATAACGAGAGGAAGCATGGATCTCGAGCATGGAAGCGATAAAAATAGAATGTATCCGCACTTCAGAAAAATACTCCAACCGATTTAAGTCTCCGAGTTGATTTCGCGGAAATTCTTTTCGTAGAAAAATCAAGTTTTATCTGCAACACCTTTCTTTCCTCGGATAAAATAGAAATGTTCGCCGAAAGAGAGAAACGTGATTTACGAAATAGAGAAGCTGATGCTGAATGTACGGCTCGTTGCTATGTGCATTTCTTGAATGCTGTGCATTGTTCTCGCTTGAAATATCGGAAATTTTTTGGGGAACAATTATATTTTATTCCGCGAAAAGACTCTCGATAAGCTAAAACAGAGAGTAGAAAGATTATAAATCTCAAGATGCACTATCCGAATTTTCAGAGACATTTTTAATTCGAGTTTTTTTTTGCGTTTCGCTTTATAAAAATTCTGCGAGGATTAAAACCTTCCGAATACAATATCGGTGCAATAACGTAACGGATTATCGCGTAAGAGAGAGAGAGAGAGAGAGAGAGAGAGAAAGAGAGTAGACAATGCCGGATGGCGCGCAATGGAGAAAATAGCGGGCTCGAAAATAAGACCGGTGGTTTCTCGATAAAAACGACGCGAGATCGAAATCGAAGGGAGTCGCGATAAGACTCCCCGAGCGCTTCCGTCGTTGCGGCGGACAGGAACAAACGGTATACGTGAGCTTACCGATATATACGTGCCTCGTGGTTCGTTAAACGCGGCCGCCAGCGGCCGAAACAATGGCTTGTACACGATACGTGCGTTCGATCCAACGACAAAGGGGGACTCTCGCGAGAAGCGAGAGCGGCATAGCAAGCGCATAGGGGACGGGCCGAGAGCCGAGACGTTCGTCGTCCTCTTGCACGCTGGCTCTTCGGCGCCGTGCTGATGCGTATGTATAATAACTTCCGGCCGCGGGATAATTGTTTCCTGCCGATGAAATAATTAAATCTGTCCGCGGGGATGATCGCTCTTTCTCTCGTCGCGACTCGCGCGATGTCAACAGCGGAGAAATGCGATTTCCCGTCGTGGAATAACCAGAACGGGGAGATCCGCTCGTATCGGCTTTTATTGTTGTACCTACGGCAGACTCGAAACGGGTCAATACACGTTAGCGATTCTTTCAGCAAACGAAACGCAAGTACGATAGAGCGGAAAAAGCAGAAATATCAAATCTAATGTCTTTTTCATTGGAGAAATATAGAAACGTTAACCGTACAAATTTATTAAAGAACTATAGATAAAAAATTATTTGATGTCTACGTCAAATGTCAGCTTCACTAATATTGATACGTTCCTATAAAAACACTACAATATTCCTAGAATATTATTAAAAATTGAAATAATATTAAAATATTCCGGAAATATATTTTTTTAATATTATAGGAATATTGTATTAATGTTATATGTCCGCTTTATATAATATTCGTGATACATTATTTCAATATCCGTGGAATATTATAAAAATATTCTATTATTTATTTATTTTTGTTCAAAAATCAATGTGAATTATTATGCATAAAATATTCATAAACTTTATAATTATTACATTTAAAAGTTATAATATTCCCGGTAATTAAAAATATTTAAGTAAATAATATTTACTTCTCATATAATATTCATATAATATTATCAGAAGTGGACATCCCAATAAACACGGATGGTGCATGATACGTATAATATCCCATCAGAATGGGTTATTATACATATCATACACCATCTTTGTTTATTGGGATATAAACACTTTTTATTATTATTAAATAATATTTCAGGAATATTATATTATAGCACTTATAGGGGTAATGTTGCAGCAACACATATAATATTGTATTAACGTTCGTGCAACATTACGTATCAATATTTTACTAGTTTGTACAGGTAGTGACACATAATAAACACGGGAGAAGTTCTTGGAACTGGTAAGAGGCCGGCTAAGGGGACTAACGGAAAGGCATTGCCTTTCAGAAAATCACCTGGCAGGAGACATCTGCGCTGGTCCGGAAGGATCGATTCACTGTTAGCCGCAGGTTTCGGTGTAATTGTGCGGCTGAACGTGCGCCGGGTTGAGAAGTCAAACGCGCGCGTCCGCGCGTAACGTTTAAACGGCGATTACGCGTAGACTTTGTCGAGGAAGATCGACAAGCTCTCGGCCCGCAGCTACGGCCGGTGTGTAACGAACGTCGTTTAACGACCGTAAATTTCCACCTCTCTCGTCTTTGTGGTCTCCGGATCTACACGCGCCGTCGAGTACGGTGTCGCGTACGAAGACGCCGCCGACGACGCGGGCTAATGTGTTGGGTGGTGCGCGAGCGGCGTGAAAACTACGCATGGATCATGATCTCACACGTGTGCGTGCGTAATCCGTTGATTAAGAATGTGTCATATCTCAAAGCATTACCAAAAATATAATTTCATAGGATATTCTAGTATTAAGTATCTGTGTAAAATTTGAGCATAATTCATTTATTGGTTCAAAAGTTATTTAATTTTTTGTTTACTCTTGATTGTAAAATCGCGTTTTGCAGTACTTATTTACAAATTTGATGGGGAAGTAGCATTACCAATTTAAACCAAATTTTTTACATATACTCTCTCTTTCTCTCTCTCTCTCTCTAATAAAACTTTAATAAATATTCATGCAAAAATTCATTTAGATCCACTTACTGGTTTGAAAGTTATTTATTTAAAACTGCAGTAAAATATAATCATTTTCGCTGCAAAAACCATTATAAATCAAATGTTTCATTGTTTTCTTCTTCACAGCTAGTTCAGAATCAAAATTCGGGCATTCGCGACCAAAATTTTTTGTTATTGATTAAGGGAAAAAAAAAGAATAAACCTAGAAGTCTTCAGTTTTTAAATTTCAATAACTTTTAGCTCGTATAGTCAAAACATTCTTAAACACTCGAGGATCGAGGTAACGAGATAATCGAAATATCGACGAGATTCCTGGCTCGCAAATTGCGAAGAAATTGTTGCGCAGTATAAGGAAGTTAAAGAGAGTTTGAAAAATGAACTAATCATGTGATTATCCGAGAATTCGCAATAGATCAATGTCAGGAAGAGAGTTATTACTGTACTTCGTACATGAAATAATTTCGAAAATCCTAAATATGTATATTCAATTTCTTAGCGTTAAATACGTGTCAATCTAATGTTGAGTCTTATTTATTCTGTGCAACGATTAATGTAATGTAGATCTTCTATTTTGATTTCTGTAGAATAAGATTGGAAACATTCTCTCTATGTCAGAGAGAATGTTTGCAATCTTATCCTATAGAAATTGAGGAATCGCGATTGTCTTTCTTGAAAGGCGCGAAATTGCTAGTCGTCACGGTCGCCTGCATCCATCGATGCAACATCGACGCTGCTGGGTGCAATGCACGATACAAATCTCGGCGTAAAGGGGCGCACATAATCGATATTAAGCTCATATCCGACTGTGCATTACAAATTGAAGATTGTGAATGGGAGATTAGAATCCAACCACTCAGAACAAAACTGATTGAAATTAAAATTATCTGATTGATAAAATTCTAATCTTCAATTGGCAATCCTCAGTCCCCAATGCTTAAACAGAAAGAATCATTTTACTAAAATAAACTGAAGTATCTTTATTTAGATGTATAAAGATCTGAAATATTTTGTTGGTGCATTTAAATAATCGTGAGGACATTCAAACAATGTTGCAAAAAATTTTGATATTCTAGCAACTTGAATATCCAACATAATTATTTTGATCATCTAACAAAATTATTTTTAGATTTGTCTCTAATTCACGTCCAGAGAAAAATTATGTTTAAATTGATGAAATTGTTTCTTTAACTTGGTTTCTTTTAAATTGAAGTGTAAATACCTTTGAGGAAAATAAAAATTTATTTGATTTCAAGAAGTAATGTTATTAGTCTTTTTTTAAAGTATATAAATTATTTGTTCAAAATATTTAATTTTTTTAAACAAATAATCTTTTAATTCAAAAAAAGTACTGACAGAAATGTTTAGAAAATAATTTAGTTATTCTAGTTTTAAAAATATATTTCTTTCATTTAAAATAAGATTTGCATTGCACAAACTATTTCTTTAAAAAATTCTAATAAAAGGAACAACCAAGACATTTCTTTCAATCAGAGAAACTTCTTTAACAGTAAAGCAATGCATACATTTCTTTTGATTCAAATAAATTTTTTTTTACTCAAAGAAACTTTTCTCTGAATGTAGCTGAATTTTTTGACTTTTTATCTTAGTAAAATCGTTCTTTCCACGTAGCCCGATACAGCAGGTTTTACAGACGATATTAACGAGAATTCAAAATAATGATAGTAACTACTAATTATACGTAAGCATCCCTTTATCGCCAGTAATAAGTAATATCCGATAATGCTCGAAAGAGATTTAATCGTAGCACTGGAAATGCATACTGTGTACACCAATCGCACGTATGTGTATGTGTGTAAAGACCTTAAAAAGACAAAGAGATATGCAACAAATCCTAAGCGATAGCCTGGCGCGCTTGCTCGATATCTCGCCAACCAGGTACAACGACCGGGAATGTACGACTACCACGCGAGTACAAGCCGTGAGCGGCGTTCGGCTTGTTTGTGCAATTGCGCGTGCACACGCACATGCGTAAGCGATGGGAGGAGACGCGTGATGTTCCTCGTGTAACGCTAATGCACGAAAACGATCGCTAGACTCGCACAACACACTAAAGTTAGAGTCTCAACGTGACGTACGATTTGCTTCGCTATGTTCGCCGAGCGAATAGTAAGGGATACTTTATGCGTTGTTGCATTTAAAAAAAAAACTCGTTTAAAACTTCTGTTTAATCTTAACTTTTGATTTTCGAGGCAATTCCATTTTTCGAATGCATATTTATTGTACGTCAATTCTACTTTTCTAAAGATTATTTAACTAAAGAATCTAAAATTAATTTTGTTGAATGTCAAAATTTTTTGCAGCATTGTACTCATGCTGGAACTTCTTTTATTATTTTGATAGTTTAACAAAATTATTTTCAGAGCTGCATCCTGCAGCTAAATTTTTAGATACTCTACACTGAAAAAAAAGTCTGATTATAACTATCAAATGTACAGTAAAATAGTATGAATTAAATATTTTGTCAATAGAACCAAAAATAATTTTATTTTACTAAATGTTTAGTAAGTATGATCAAATCTGGTATAAGTTACTAAATATTTAGAAAAGTAAAATTATTTTTGGTTACATTGACCGAATATTTAATTGATACTATTTCACTGTACATTTGGTAGTTATAACCAGTCTTTTTTTTCAGTGTAGCAAAACCGTTCGTTCCGTGTAGAGTTCGTAGAATAACGGTGAAATTGACGAATTGCTTATTGAATTGTCTATTATATTAATTAGATTTTAATTGAAGTGCTTCTGTGACCGACACGACGATGTACGGATTTCCTCCCAAACTTTATTGCAATGCGTGGGCGTACGGTGATATTTACTGCTAAGTAGTCGCCGATCTTGCCGGGTGGCAAGAAGATCCACACGTCTGGCTATACGTATCGGATTGCCGGTAAATCTTCGAGGGATTTCATTCCAGTTATTATGTCGCGTGGAAGGAGGATGGCGTTTAAATCCACCGGTTCTCGAGTGGCCCGATTCTGTATCATTCGACCTTACATTATGAAATCTTTAGATCATAGGGACCTTAAATCAGACAATCTAAGGTAGCTCGTTGAAATTATATAAATAAACAAAGAGAAAGAGAGAGTAAGACACACATGGGAAGATGTATCCTTTAAAAATGTTTTATGTAAAAAATCTTGAATTTTTAGAGTTTGAAATGTATGAAATTTTAAAATTCGTACTAGAATTCAGCTATTATTTATCTTCCAAAAGATTTGTATTGCATATTTTATATAGTCGGAATAAATCAATAAGAAATCTATATTCGTACGTGTGTTTTTCAATCTCGCGGAATTATTTATGACCGCGGCCCATACTTAATGCGGATTCACGTTCAACAACAACAGGTTCGGGCGAATATATTAATCCTATCATGCCCGGGGTAGATCTATGAAATAATAATTGCGATAATAACGCGAAAGCTACGGGAAACCATGGTGAATTTCACGTTTCGCGTTTCCCTCCGACGTAAATGGCTTTTATGCGATTTTTCATGGAAACCGGAGCGCTTTCAGAGAGCGCGCGGGCTCTTTTGACCTTGTATAATTGCAGCGAGGCCGCGGCTTTTTCTTCATCTCACTTCCTCCCCACCTCTTTCTCGATGCCTCGCGCGTAATACGCGCTTCGTTCTAGCGCGAGGTTTTATTAAATGAGAGAGAAACAGCCGCCCCCGGCCGTCGTAAATTTCGAAAAGCGGCGAATATATAGACGGGGCCGACACGAACGGCGAGAGCAGAGAAACGCGACACGCGCTCTTCGTAATTTTTATGAGGCGCTCTGGCGACGAAATTTTTTCTTCCTTTAAAGACCATTCTTCGCGCATTCCGCTCATGCACGACTCTATTAAAATTGCCGTCCGACCGTTATAAAATCGCACAAACACGTTCGCCACGCGTAAATAAATAATAATGGCGCGACGCTCACGCAGAACGCGCATCTACCAATGCTCGTTCGCTGTGCCCTAATTGCTCGTACGTATTAGAGAATCCGTTTTTGCAAAATAAATTACTTCCCGTGTATATGACGAGATCACGTTTATTGCGAAATCTCATGAATAAAGTGCGCGTCTATTTATAAGGACTGTTTATGCATATTTATAAGCTCCCCATTTTGAGATTGATTCATTACATTATGCTGTCATAATTTCTTCATCAAGTATTATAATAACGTCGCAATGTTATATCGTTCGTCCTTTAAATTACACATTTTTTTAATAATCGCATACTCGTTTGAAAACGAGAAGAGCGTACTTTGCGTTGACTAAAGCTTTCATCAGCAAAATTAGAGAATTAAATTCGGAAGCTTGGAAACTTTGAAGGTATTTATAATACTATTATCAAAATATAGGAAAGAGTTGCCCAATGTATATCACTTGAGTTATTTTTCATTACACATATATATTTTCCATTTTGTAATAATTTCTACGCAAATAAACGTTGAAAATTGTAACTTGATATTTCAGATGTCTATTACTACAATGTTTAACCTTTGAACAATAACAAATTAATTTATTATAAACCTTCTTGCAATATACTACAAAAGATACAATTTAGACAACTGATTGCCTCAATCATATATGTGTACATTCTGCTAAATCATATCGCCTTTGAAAGTATCAAATTTATGAATTAAAATAACTAAAAATATAATCATTGTTATTTTAATAATAATTTATCGAAAAAAGGATTAAATATTTAATAAATAATAATAATAACAAAGATAAAATAAAATTGACTTGAATTTATTTTTGCAAATGATTCTTTATTCATATCAATTATTAGTTTTACTTATCAGTATTATATTAATATCAATTATTGTAATAAAATGTGTTTTACGATTTATAGAAAAATTGATACATTTTATTAAAAAATATTGACTTGAGCTTTATATCATTGCAAATATGTATATACAACAAATGTAAAATATCCTTTTATCCTTTTATCCTTTTATAAAAATATAAAAAATATTCAAAATAAAATTTCACAATTAATTATTATCAGCAACATGAAAAAATACTGATAAAAAATCAACACCAGTTAAACCCGAGTTTTTAAAATATTATTAACACGCATAAAACAAGATGTAATGTGTTAAATTTTTGTCTATATCACTCATTTCTAATTTATGTCAGATTTTTGTCACTAAATGGTGCTTATATTAAGTTAAAATATAAAATATTGATAAGGATACGATTTTAGATGACTGGTACGCATTCAGCAGCTCTCTTCTATAATTCGTAATAGCATCAGTATTCACGTGTTCGGACCACACATTTAGCGCTAAGTGCGGCCGTCTGATGCCAAGTGTCGCCTAATACAAAGATCGCGTTCAACGTCAATGTGCCACAAGAATCAGATAGTCCCATTTAGCGTTAAACGCGTGGCGCGAATACGGGCCCCGAGTGCTCTCGCCGTCGCGTTGTAACGCACGTTACAGCACGATAAATTACGAAGAAGGGGAACGTGCGCCGTACCGGGAGGGTCAAGATCGCTCCGGAGGAGAGTCTCGGAATGCCAACGATCTCGCGAACACGCGGCGGGTCTGTTTGCACGTTTCGCGTATTCGCCCACGTTGCAGTTCGAAAGAATAATTATAGGTCTCGACAGAAAAGGGGCAGAGAAAACTAAAAGGGAAAGAGAGAGAGAGAGAGAGAGAGAGAAAGAGAGAGACGGAGGACAAGAGATGAAATGAGAAGGAGCACCGGCGGTGGTAACGGTGGCTGATGTATCGCCGGAGCCCACTGAAAAATAAACGGGAACACCGCGTTCCCGCGCCTCCGGTGCATCGACGACGGAGGACCGTACGCGTGCAACGTATCCTCTTATCTGATACGTCCGCACTGCAATCCCCGCGAGACGTACGGGCTCCCAAACGTCGTCGTCGTCGTCGTCGTCGTCCGAAACGTCGTCGCTCGCGGCTGCTCTCTGAAGACCGCCGCGGTAATTCTTTTCTGCAGCAATTACGCGGCTGATAAAACGACAGCACTTCGGTCGACGGCCAAGCGATCCATAAAGTCCACGTCTCAATCTTCGGTCTTAATCGACTGTGGAGAATGAGGACTGAGTAACGTTTCCTTTTTGCGAAAGCGTGGATATATATAGATTGGCAATACGGGGGAAGATAAGTAACAATTATCTGAAGCGGCGAAAGAAGTCGAGGGAGACAAGTTAACAATTTATTAGCGATGCTGGGCCGTTTGATAGAGGAGAATAAAAAAATATATATAATTGAGAGATATTGATATAAGAAAAAAATCGATTCTGAATAATGTTTAATTTTTAAAAAAGATTAGGAGCTTTAATAATGATTGAACGCTCGTGTGTGATTTTTTACTAATTACAGACAATGTACGTTTATCTACCAAGAACATTTCGAATAAGGTACACAGAAAAAAAATTAGTATCAAATCAACAATTCATTGTTTCATATATAAGCAAGAATATAAAATCTCCTTGGAAGTATTTATAATCTCAAAGAGACATAATTTGCTAACATAAAGAAATTTTGTTTCTTCATGTAAGCAAATTATGTCTGATCAAGATTATCAAATTCTTCCAAGAAGATTTTATATTCTTGCTTATATATGAAACAATGAATTGTTGATCTGATAGTCATTTTTTTCTGTGCAATTACTGTAACAATTAACGGGAGAATAATTTAATGTCTGCTTTCGTCATCATCTTTTAATAATTTGGCGACTACCGATAGAAATTTTAAGATGCTGAAGAAGGGCAAGTGAGCTCGAAACGTCCATCTCATGTTAATCTTATAGTACTAAATATTAATTAATTACAATAATTTACATCGTTACATTATTGTTCATTTTTTACTTGTCTATTATAATATAAATTGCGATTGCATTAATTGAGCCAAACTTCTTTTAGCTTTAAAAAAGAATAGTTTTAATTAAAGTTTCACATTTTTTCGGTAAAGATCGAGAGACACACGATGTTCACAATTATTGAATCGGATTATTTTTAATCTGCGCTTAGATTAAAAATAATCGCGACGCGAGCATGACGCGATGGGTCGCTGCGTTTGCACGCCGCTCTCGTCACACGCACCGTTGACCGATGACCAGGCTTGATCCATTAAGCTGTCCATTTAACGACCGGCCGAAACAATGTGATTAATAACAGGACCACACCCCGCGTCATAAAGTACGCCGCTAACGAGTACTTAATAACATTCGTTGACAAACGTTAGGCCAGATAATTACGAGTCCGTGCGCGAGATTGGGCGTCGCGAGGTTCCGCGGTGAATCCCCGTCGCTTCCGAGATTTATGGCGATCATCCTCCGCATTAATAAAGCCGCACGTATGGGATTAATGATCGCCACGACGCGTTGGAAAATTGTTAAAACGATCAACTCTTAATGAGCGATGCGGCATCGCTCTTGGTAAGTCGCTTATTCCTCGGCCATTGACCACCCAGTCACTTATTTCAATTTTCTACCAGCGAGCGATTTGATTGTTTTATGGAAGGTAAATGTACGGAATTACCACCACTGACTCGAATGACGCCACCGGAATTTATTTTGTGTTCGTAATAAAACACAGCTGATTAAGAGTGTCTAAACATTACCGGAAAGCAGTCGTTGAAATAAGTAAGCGCATATAACGTGATTTTCCGTGAAAAGCGGTTTTCAAAAATCCAGAGAATCTGTCACTTTTAACTGTCTATGACTAAATTTATTCTTAAATTGTTACTACGTCAATGTAACCTGTAAAATAATAAAATTAAATAAGTTTGGGTTGAATACAAAGTGTTTTAGTTTTGCATGATTAATATATTCAAAAAATGATTTAAAATAGTAAAGTATCATATATTTTTATACAATACGCCACCACACAGATAGAGTGGCGTCATTTGGTATATATTAGTGATACACAGAGATAAAAGTATATGGTATTTGTGACTATAATTGCATAGTTAAAAAATTATAATTA